>JAJOOH010011330.1:0-39495 GCA_029582605.1 Solanum gracilifrons | reverse complement strand
GTCATAATATATTCAGTTATACATGCCTCAGTTTATGAATGCATCATTATCAGATTAATTGTTGCATTCTCAGTTTGCATGTTCAGTTTTGAGCTATCCAGTATTTACAGAAACTCAGTCATAATGTGTTAACCACTTAATCTATTGGGAGTAGGATAATACCGAGCTGGACTAGGGTTTCAGCGTACCCATATAGTCCCAGAACTACGAGCCACGTAGGTGTAAGTCCCCTCTATGGGCAACATCAGTTTAGTGATCACGCCAGTCATGCCTCTATATCTTTGGCCGGGTATATTGGGTCTTCTCGATGGGGCGTATACATCGGACTCCACATTTAGCTCATGTGGTGTTATGTCGATTATTAGTAGCTCCCACAGTTCACTCAGACTCTATTGCATTGACCATATTTCAGTACAGTCAGTATTCAGTCTTAGCATGTTATAAATTTGGTCATTGCATCAGCTAGCTCAGTATTCAGTATTTTCAGTAGCTATATCATGTTCAGATTATTTCATTGCTTTATTGCTTTGTTCAGTTATATGTTATTTCAGTTTTACTCTATCCTGCATACTCAGTACCTTTCAAGTACTAACGCATACGTGCGCTACATCTTCTCGTGATGTAGGTTCAGATTCTCAGCATCCAGATCACGCTTAGATCGGTTCCCGATCTTCAGTTCAGCAGCGTCAGTGGTGAGTCCTCATTCTTCGAGGACTAGTGACATGTTTACCTTTATCGGTTTTAGTCTTTAGTTTCAGTTTTTCTAGATCTAGTTGGGGCATGTCCTAACATTTCTAGTCAGTTTAGAGGCTTATTTCAGACATAGTTAGATTCAGCTTAGTATTGAGTTATTAACTTCTTTGTATTAAACTTATCAGTTTTCATATATCTCAGTTATAGTATATGGGTATTCCTCATCTCTTCAATTTATTTATGATTTAGCTCCCGCATCAGTTTATTATCTCTAGTATGCTCATGATCATGCTAGCAGGGTTAGCTTGGGATCACTTGTGGTCCTAGGTCCCGCGTTCGCGTCTAGGGGGTAGTCTCGGGGTGTGACAATAAACATATTTAAAGGTAAAAATTGAAATCATAATATAACAAACATAATCATAGATATGACAAACTTAACTCCATTAGTATACGATCAAGTCACTAAATTTTAAATAAAGCTAAAAAAAGTCTATTCATGGGATCCAGATGGCGCTTCATCGAAATTGGACGAATGGTCTTCCTCAACTCTTAAAGGAGCAATGGCACTTCCAATAGTTTGATATGGAAATTCAATAGTAGACTCCATAAGTTAGCCCGCTACTCTTTCAACTTCTTCATCTGCAGCTTCCAAGAGCTCACTCAACTTTTTAAGGTTAGAAAAGCTGAGTTGTTCATATGGAAGTTCGTTCCTTAATGCCTGGAGAGCTTCTCCATGTTTTTTTTTTTTTGTCTTTCGAGTGAATTCTCCAACTAGTTTAGTTCATTATTGATCTCATCAACATTGACATTTTGATGAGCTACAACGGTGGGGGTTAGGAGCATCAGAGTTGGGTTGAGGATTCTCTCCAAGAAACTTATCCACAATAAAATCGACGGAAGGAAGTCCACATGAATATACTTTGTTACTAGAAGAAAAATCACAACAACAACATAAGCACCACATAAAGTACATAGCTCATTTGCCTTTTTAAATTGGCCAATACGTCATTTTGAGAATGTTACTTGTTTATTTCTCGAATTTTGCATCATCACAATTACAATTCTTCAGCGGCCATTACGTCTTCTCATGGTTAAATTTCTGAATTAAGAATACAAGAAAAATGTGATGTTGGGTTTCTGTTCTAACCAAGTATTTAAAGGAAGAAAATCATCATATTATTTGATAAAAATGAACTCAAATAACAAAAAAGTAAAAATATTTATGACGATTCCTTATTAGGTTGGATTTGAACCAAATCATAATATTCATTAAATTTCTTTTTAAGTTTAACTGTATCATTGTCAATCCGTAAAAATAGTAATTACAAATGACATATTTTCCTAATTAGATTTATGTTATTGAAGTATTGAAGAAGTTTTTATTGTGTCATTCTTTTGTGACATATATTTTAGTAAATTCATATTTAAATTGATTATAATTTTTTAGGTAAATATTTTTATTATATTTATATATTTTCTAAATTTTCCCTTGTTCAATTATGTATATTTCCTAATATAGCAATGTTTAATAAAAGACCTTCCACTTTTAGCTTTGACAATATGAAAATATTTATTATCTAACTCATATTCATGTACAATATAATTTAAGCACTTCAATATAAAATTTAATGTTATTTGTGTGTGTTCTAGAGCATTTGTAAACTTGTAAAATATACTCGTAACTTATGACAAGTGAAAGAATATAGTAACAGTACATAAAAGCCAAAATTTTAAAGCAATTGGAAATATATAAACTGCTTTCGAATATTCTCCAACACTTTATATTTCATTATAAATTTTCAAAACGATACAATGAAATTTATGTCTTGTTTATCTAACCACCAGATATTTGAATATGATACGATAGATTATGAAATAGTAACATCCCGCCTTAGAAAGATTTAGGTTTAGAAAGCACTAAATTGGAAATAGCTAAATTGAGAATTTTTCAAGTTATGCTTAAGTTGTGACTTTTTGGGTCAACTTTAAACGACCATACTTTCAGTACAGGATGAGTTAGGTGGCCCATAAGATACCAAATGAAAGTTCTTAGAATCCTTTTTTCAACGCCACTATTTTTCTAAGTTTTAACTTTGGATGAGGGAGATATGCCTGTTTGGGGTATCTTGACATTAGATTTGCAGTGGGTATGAGTTGAATCAAGATTGGGGAGGAGAAGAAAAGTTCAGACAAATAATTGCTCCCAGGTCCGCGTAGCAAAGGCTCTTAGAATTTCAATCTCCAAATAATTACCCCCCTCTCTACGTCGCAAAGAGGATACGGAGTTTTCTACCTCAAAAATTATTTCGTGAAAAAAATTGAACTCCATCTCCACGTCGCACCAATTTTCTTCAAATTGGGTCTTCACTCATTCTTATGATCAACTATCTTAACCCTCCTAAATCATTTAGAGGTCCTACATTCCAAAGCATAATTCTTGAATTCACATTTCAAATTCAAGATAGTCTTTTACAATTTCTGTCCCCAGATAACTACCCCCTCTCTGCTTCACAGAGACGATACAAAGTCTTCTACCTTAAAAATTATTTCACGACAAAAAATTTAATTCCATCTCCGCGTCGCACCTGTGTTCTTTAAATTGGGTCTTTACTCGTTCTTATGATCAACTATCTTAACCCTCCTAAATAATTGAAAGGTCCTACATTCCAAAGCATAATTCTTGAATTCACATTTCAAATTCAAGATAGAGTTAAGAGTAAAGTTCAAGGGAGTTCTTTCGAGTCATTTTGAGAAGTCTTTTACAATGTTATAAAACTTTTTAAGACTTGAGTACTTGAATATGAGGATGAGTAAAGTTTAGTTTAATTTTTTAAAAATGAATATATTGGAACTAAGTATTCCCAAGAGTAAATATTTTTACGTTTAAAATGAGGGGAAACACCGATTTCCAAAGGAGTTCATGAAGAGTTTTAAGTACTATCTCTTTTCAGAGAAATCTTTTGGATAATAATCTCAAAAATGAAGATGAGGAAATGTATTTAAACATATGAGCTAAGTTATATTTTGGGAGTAGTATTAAGCACTGATATGGGGATGAATTCAGATAACTCAAAGTCCTCATAAACCATGTAGCTAATATGGGTAGAAAGGGTCATACTTTTTAGATTTTTCCTTATTGCTTTTTAAGCATAGCTTAGTGGATCCACTTAGTTGAGGAGTGATATACCCCGACAAGGTATAAGATAGTTCTGACAGCATGGACGAGACGATGTAAAGTCACATAGCTCATAATGATGATTGTCAGTTAGAGAATCTCCCAAATAGAGTTATTTTGTATCTTTACATACAAACTGAGTTCCTACTGTATTTTTAAATACATTGATTTGTTATCTACTTTTTAAAATGCTTTATATAAACTACACTTTTATTGGTTTTTTTTATAATGCATTGAGTTGAGTATCCATGAGTTGAGGTTAAGTTGAGTCGAGTTGAGGTGAGTATGTTTCCTTCTTTCCAAGTTCAAGCTTGCAGATTATGTTCAGTATTCCCCTTACATGCTCGTAAATTCCATGTACTGATGACATTTGGCCTGTATCTTTCATGATGTAGAAACAGGTAACCAGGATCATCAACCGGTACTTCGTTGATCCAGTTGAGTTCTAGATTTTCTTGGTGAGCCTCGTTGCTTTCGGAGGATCCCTTAATTATTTTCATCTATTTCAGTTTTCTTAGGATGATCAGGGGTCTTATCCCGATATCCTCATAGTACTAGTTGTTGCATAGATAGATAGACAGTAGTTCATGATTCTTTTCGTTTTCAGTTGTTAATGATCCAGACTTGAGTTGCCTCTTTGGCTAGTGAATGTTTTAATTCTAAAATATTCTGAGTTACCTTTTGAGACGGTTGAGTAAAGTTACTTTTGTGTTCTTTTTATATTTAGTAAGTCTTCCGCTGAGTGTAACGACCTGATTTCATCATTATAGAAAAGTCAATGGAAAAAAAATTTGGGTTGGAATTTTTTTTGTAGTAACTTAAAATTTCCCAACATATTCTAGATTTTGATGAAATTAGAGTCAGTGAGTTCTAGGAAAATAAGGTAACAAACAGGTGATTTAATTATGATTTTGATCACATGAATAGATAGCTAAGATGTTAAGGAACCTGTACGACTTTACAGAATTGAATTCGGATGAGTAGAACTCCCGAAATTGATCTTAGTGTGAACATGTATTTTCTAAGTGTCATGGGATGAAGGTGTGTTGTGAAATGGGGGTTTAAAACTCTTAAATTTGCTCACTGTTTCCATGCAAGCCGCTATGGTGAGATTTTCCTGCCAAGGCGGGGCCGCTGTAGCGGGGTGAGGACCGCTGTGGCGGGATAGACCTAACTTAGGTCGGAAATAAACCCTAACAATGTTTTATTTTGCACTTTATGACTTTGAGAGCAAAGGAACGACCCCAAGTGTTTTCTTGACAACTTTTCCACCTCTTCTAGCACCAAAGGTAAGGTATCGAATTCATTTTTTGATTCGTAGAATGTGGAATCTTGATTATATATTGTTGGGGGAGGGGTTTGGACTGAATTGGATGGTGGAAAAAAGCCTTAGCTGCACCTTAGGATCACACGTTTGGTCTTAAGTTATTGTGTTTGTTATAGTCCGGATAATTAGACCTTTGATTATTGATCTTTGCGTATATTAATTCTTTGTAGACCTATAACAAGCGAAAAGAATCCAGAAAGGGAAGAGTCAAGTGCCTTAGGGGATTCAACCTTGGATTCAAGGTAGGTGATGGTTGTGATTTCATGTTTTGCGTGATGTATGGTAGTAATTGCTTCATTTTCATGAATGTATGTATGTGAATGAAGCCTATTGATCAAACCTAATGTAAATGAGTATGAATGAATGATTGTATGCCATGAATCAACACTTGATTGTATGATTATGAAAATGTATATTGTGATTTTGATTGTGATTGTGGTATGATGATCGTACCAGGTGTTACGTTTTGACATACTAACTTGGATCGGGTGCCACGTTCTAGCGCATATATCAGATTGGGTTTTACATTCCGGCATACTAACTTGGATCGGGTGCCACATATCGACACATATATTGGATCGGGTGTCACATTCTGACATACTAATTGAGATCGGGTACTACGTTCCAGTACACTAATAGTTTGGGTATAGGTTCAATGAGAGGACCATTGAATTGGTTTCCGTGAGAGGACCATTTAATTGTGCTGTGTGTCTACTTATAATTTTTACGTTCATATCTAATGATGATTGATATTGGAAGACTGTAAGTTACTCTAAAATGATAACAAATGTGTATGTTGCTCTAAAATGATAACCAATATGTATATATATTCTATACATGTCAAGTTTCCTTGTTGTGATTCTGATATATATATTGTGCTTATTGGGATAGCCGCGTGATCCTACCAGTACACTGTGGTGGTGTACTGATACTGCACTTGCTCTTTCTTTGTTAAGTACAAGGCATCTTCAGGCGACTACTGACAGACCTCAGTTAGGTGACTTTTGAGCGTGACTAGATTCAAAGATGAGTCAGTTCTTTGAGGCTGCCATGGATCTTTCTTGTTTAAGTCCACTCTTTTCGGACTCAGACTATTTGTTAAAGGTGTTTGTTTAGTTTTGGGGTTGTACCCCTTGTTCATAGACTTGTCGTTAGTAGAGGTTTGGTACAATGACTTTTGAGTTCTAGGGGTTGTTCTTCCGCATTAGTTGTTTATTTTTGTTTGAACTTCAGTGTTTATGGGAACTCCCTATTTTTTTTAGACATTTAAACCTGCTTGTGTATCTTTAAATACTTTAGTTTTCGTTAATTTGGTTAGTTGGGTTGTTCTTCTACCAGAGGGTTAGTGTGGGTGCCAATCACGATGGTCTGGGTCGTGAGAAAGTTAGTATCAGAGCCATAGGTTCGTTGATATTGATGTACCAAAACGAGTCTAGTAGAGTCTTGCAGAACGATATGGAGACGTCTATACGTTTCTTCGATAGGCTCGAGGACTTTAGTAAATCTCTCTGTTTTCTCTTGTCTCCTTTTGTGCTATAACTTGATTCCAATTGGTATCTGGCGATTCAAATTGGTATCTAATCTCCTTCACTTTTTTGTCCGTATATGGTTAACACTATGTTCAACGGCGTCAGGCCTGTAGCTCCCGTCAATGCGCCAGCTAAGCAATCTGCAACAAAAGGTCACGGTCTAGGCAGGGGTAGAGAAAGAGTTAGGGGTAGAGGCCGAGGAAGGGTAACACCTACTAGGAATGGAGCACCAGTTAAAAATACTGCCAGAAATGAGGCTCCTCTTGTGCATCATGAAGAGGTGGAGAATGAGAAGAATGTTGGACAAGAGGAAGAGGTGCAGGCTGAGACTACATGTATTCCTCCATTAGAGCCAGTGCTAGCTCAACAAATTATGTCATTCCTGAAAGGATTGGTTGGTCCTGGACTGCTTCCCTCTGTTCAAGCAACTCAAGCTCCTGCCAATCCCTCTATTGTTGTCACTGTCCCTAAGGTGGGTGGAACTGTAGGTACTAATGTTTTCTTCCATCTTTTGTTAGGTCCTGTTATGATTGGTAATGAACATGAGATGTTGACTAAGTTCTTTAAATTGAAACCACCTGTGTTCCATGGTTCCGAGAGTGAGGACGCTTATGAATTCATCCTAGATTGTTATGAGAGGATTTATAAGTTAGGATTTGTCCATCATCATGGAGTAGAGTTTGTGACCTTCTAAATTCAGGGTGAGGTTAAGCAGTGGTGGAGAGCTTATGTGGAATGGAGATCTTCTACTTTACCCCTACTCACTTGGACCCTGTTTCATGCTCCGTTCTTGGAAAAGTATGTGCCCCAGACTTTGAGAGATTGTAAGAAGGATGAGTTCATGGCTTTGGAGCAAAGTGGTATGTTTGTGGCTGCTTATGAGGCCAACTTTCATGCTTTGTCGAGATATGCTACACAATTGGTGACTACTCAGGAAGAGAGGATCCGCCTATTTGTTAAAGGACTAAATTTTGAGTTGCATGTATTCTGTGTTCATATGACCTCTGCAGGAAAATGTTTCAATGAGGTAACATATTTTGTGAAGAAAGTAGAGCGGGTGAGGCGAGACGGTCAGACTAAGGCATTGTCTAAGAAAGCAAATAATTTAGGTAACTTTCAGGGTTCTTACTCGAGAGGTTCAAGGAGGCCGACACTTGCAGCCCAGCCAATTTAGTCCTTTATGACCGCCTCTATAGGTAATTACTCGGGAACTCCACCTCAAAATTTGATTCAGGATAGCCAGGGAGCCGTACCTTCGGTGGGCCATCAGGACATCTTTTGATCGCAATTTTTATAATTGTGGAAACCTGGGCATATGAGGAGAGATTGTCCCCACCCGCGCATGATGGATTCCGTGCAACTCAGTCTAGAGCAGTGGTCCTCGCGGGAAATGGTAATAATGGTCAAGGACGTCCACAAGGTATGCGGGGAGGAAATCAGCGAGGCCATGAAGGTCGGGAAAATGGTAACGGATGCAGAAGTACAGTGCGGCTAGGTAGGGAAGTTGCCCATCATGATGACAGGGCTCAGTGTTATGCATTTCCAAGTAAGACCGATGCGGAGGGGTCTGACGTAGTAATCACATGTACTATTCTCGTCTGTGATCGGATGGCTAATGTGTTATTCGATCTGGGTTCTACTTATTCTTATGTGTCCGTTCAGTTTGCCTTGGGATTTGATATGATTTGTCATATACTTGATGCCCCCATCCATATTTCTACCCCCGTTGGAGAGTCTGTCATAGTCACCCATGTTTATCTCGCCTGTCCTATCTTGCTTATGGGTTTTCATACTTGGGCTGATTTGGTTATTTTGGATATGACTGACTTTGATATAATCTTAGGCATGAATTGGTTGTTCCCCTATTATGCTGTGTTAAATTGTAACACTAAGTCTGTGACTTTAGAAATTTTGGGAAGGGAAAAATTAGAGTGGGAAGGGTTGTACAAGCCTAAGCAAGCTAAGATTACATCTTCCATTCGGGCTAGGAAACTGGTAGGGCAGGGTTGTTTGACTTATTTGGCACATGTTCAGGATGTTGAGGTTGAGTCTCCATCTATTGAGTCTATTCCTACGGTGTCAGAATTTAGAGAAGTGTTTCCTACGGATTTGCCTGGTAGGCCTCCAGATAGAGATATAGATTTCTGCATTGATTTGGAACCTGGTACCAGCCCCATTTCTATCCCTCCATATCTCATGGCTCTGGTAAAATTGAGAAAGCTTAAGGTTCAAATCCAAGAACTTGTTGATAATGGTTTTATCCGTCCTAGTGCTTCCCTGTGGGTGCTCCTATCTTGTTTGTTAAGAAAAAGGATGGTAGTATGAGGATGTGTATAGATTACCGACAATTGAATAGGATCACAATCCGAAACAAGTACCCATTGCCTCGAATAGATGATCTTTTTTACCAGTTGCAAGGTGTATTAGTTTTCTCTAAGATTGATCTAAGGTCTGGTTACCATCAGTTAAAGATTAGGCCTGAGGATGTACCCAAGACGGCGTTTAGAACCCGCTATCAGCACTACGAGTTTCTAGTTATGTCGTTTGGGTTGACTACTGCGCCTGCAGCTTTTATGACTTTGATGAATGGTGTGTTCAAACCATTTCTTGATTTATTTGTCATAGTCTTTATTGATTATATTTGGTTTATTCGAAAAGTGAGGAAGAGAATGCTGACCATCTTCGTAATATTCAGGATGTTCTTGGGAAACAAAAGTTGTATGCAAGATTTTCTAAGTGTGAAATTTGGCTGACTTCAGTTGCCTTTTTGGGGAATGTAGTTTGATAAGAAGGGGTAATGGTAGATCCCCAAATTATTGAAGTGGTTAAGAATTGGGTTTACCTTAGCTTTGTGACTGAAGTTAAGAGTTTTGTGGGGCACACTAGCTACTATCGTCGATTTATAAAGAACTTTGCTACCATTGCCACACATCTGACTAGACTAACCAAGAGGTGGTACCCATTAAATGGATTGAAAAATGTGACGAGAGCTTCCAAAAGATCAAGACCCTTTTGGCAACAACACCTATTCTAGCACTACCGGTGGAAGGTAAGGATTTTATTTTTAATTGTGATGCTTCCCATTCGGGTTTGGGTTCTATATTAATGCAGTATAAGAATGTTATATCTTATGCATCACGATAGTTAAAGGTGGATGAGAGGAATTACCTAACACATGATTTAGAGTTTGCAGCGGTAGTGTTTTCTCTTAAGATCTGGCGACATTACCTCTATGGTTTCAAGTGTGAGGTATTTACTGATCATCATAGCTTGCAGCATGTGTTTACTCAAAATGATCTAAATTTAAGATAGTGAAGGTGGATGGAGTTACTCAAGGATTATGATGTGACCATCCAGTATCATCCGGGAAAGACTAATGTGGTGGTAGACGCGCTAAGTCAGAAGTCGGTGAGTATGGGTAGTCTAGCTTGCTTGAGTGTATCAAAGCGACCTTTGTCTAAGGAAATTAAGACCTTGGAGTCTAAGTTCATGTAGTTGGTCATCTGACAGAAAGGTGGGGTGTTAGCTATCATTGAAGTAAGGGCCACGTTCATTGAGGAGATCAAGGACAAATAATTTGAGGATGCGCATTTTAAAGAACCCAAAAATAAAATAATGTCTGGTAAGGCATAAGAGACCACTTTTGATGCGGGGGGTGTGCTCAATTTTAAAGGGAGGATTTGTGTTCCTAGAGTGGGCGACTTGATTTAAAATTTATTGGCAGAATCTCATAGTTCGTGGTATTCCATTCATCTGGGTGGCCTGACATGAAGAAAGATATAGCGGAGTTTGTGGCTAAGTGTCAAAATTGCCAACAAGTGGAATATGAACATCAAAGGCGTGTAGGTTGCGTTAGAAAATGCCAATTCTGGAATAAACTTGGGAAAGGATAGCTATGGATTTTGTGGTTGGTCTTCCCAAGACATTGGGGAAGTTTGATTCCATTTGGGTAGTTGTTGCCAGATTGACTAAGTCAGCCCATTGTATGCCAATCAAAATAGATTATAATGCCCAACAATTGGCTAAGGTTTGTGTGAAAGAGATAGTGAGGTTGTACGGGGTGCCCCTTTCTATTATCTCAGACAGTGGTATGCTGTTAACCTCTAAGTTTTGGGGGAAATTACATTATGAATTGGGCACACAACTGACTTTTAGTACAACTTTCCATCCGCAGATGAACATACAATTAGAAAGGACTATTCAACTGTTAGAAGACATGTTGAAGGCATGTGTGATTGACTTTGGGGGACATTAAGATAAGTTCCTACCGTTGTGTGAGTTCTCCTATAATTATAGTTACCACTCCATAATTGATATGGAATTGCTTAAAGAACTGTATGGAAGGGGATGTAGATCACCCATAGGATAGTTCGAGGCTAGAGATGTGAAACCTTAGAGGGTTGATTTAATGAAGGATGCTCAAGATAAGGTGAGGAGTATTCAAGCTAAGCTTTTAGCAGCCCAGAAGTAGACAGAAAAAGTATGTAGACCATAAGGTAAGAGACACTGCATTTTAGACTGGTGAGAATGTTCTTCTAAAAGTATCACCAATGAAAGGGGTGATGAGATTTGGAAAGAAGGGAAATCTTAGTCCCAGATACATTGGTCCATTTGAGATTCTTGACTGTGCAGGGCCAGTGGCGTATAGGTTGGGTTTACCACCTAACTTATCTGGAGTTCATCCAGTGCTCTATGTATCCATGTTGAAGAGGTATCATGGCAATGGGGATTGCATCATAAAGTGGAACTCAGTGTTATTGGACAAGGACCTCCAATACGAGGAGGAACTGGTTGCATTTCTTGATCATGATGTTCGTAAGCGGAGGACCAAAGAGATTAAGTCTGTGAAGGTACAATGGAAGCATCGTCCTTTTGTGGAAGCTACTTGGGAAGTCGAGAAGGATATGCAAGACAAGTATCCCCAGTTGTTCGTCGACTCAGGTACTACTCTACTCTAACTTTGGCCCATTTTTCCTAGTGTCTCACTCAGGGATGAGTGATGGGTAAATTGGTATACTATTGTAATAACATGTTCCCATCGTAATAGAAAAGGCAACGAAGAAAATTTTGTGCCGGAAAACTTTTTCGTAGTAACTTGAAATTTCCAAACCTAGTCCAAATTTGGACGAAATTGGAGTCAGAGAGGTCTAGGGAAATCTGGTAACAAATGGGAAATCTAATTATGATTTTGATCACATTAATAGATACCTAAGACGTTAAGGAACCCGTACCAATTTAAGAAATTGAATTCGGGTGAGTCGAACTCCCGAAAATGATCTTAGCGTGAACGAGTATTTTTTGAATGTTATGGAATGAAGGTGTGTTGTGAAATAGGTGTTTGAAACTCATAAATTTGCTCACTGTTTCCGTGCAAGCCGCTAAGGCAATATTTTCCTGCCAGGGCGAGGCCGTTGTAGTGGGTTGAGGACCGCTGTGGCGGGACAAACACGACTTAAGTCAGAAATAAACCCAAAAATGTTTTATTCTGCACTTTTCAACCTTGAGAGCTAAGGCACGACCCGAGGTTTTTTGTTGACAACTTTTACACCTCTTCTAGCACCAAAGGTAGTGTTTTTACTCCCCGAATCTATTTTTTGATCCATAGAACGTGGAATCTTGATTATATATTGTTGGGGGAGGGTTTTGAACTAAATTGGATGTTTGTCAAGGGATTGAACCCCGAATTACAAGTATTGTCAGTGAACTTGACTTCTGCAAGTAAAAGTTTTAATGAGGTGACAGACTTTATGAAGAAACTGGAAGGAGTTCGATGTGATGGGCAGGGCAAGGCTTTGGCTAAGAAGCCCAAGAGAACATGTACCTTTCATGGTTTCTACTCCAGAGGTTCAGGTAGGCCGGCCCTTGCAGTCCAGTCAATTTAGTCAGCCGTGGTCGCTTCTACAGGTGGTTACTCGGGAACTCCACAACAAAATCCTATTCAAGATACTTAGGGAGACACACCTTCCTCTGGCAGCAGGCCATCTTTTGACCGCAATTGTTAAATTATGGAGAGCCTGGACATATGAGGATAGATTGTTCTCATCTGCGCATGTCTGACCCCGTGCAGCAGCAGACTAAAGAAGTGGTACCTACGCGCAGCGGTAGTAATGGCAGAGGACATCCATAAGGTGGGTAAGGAAGGAATCAACGAGGTCGTGGAGGCCGGGGAAATGGTAATGCAGGTAGAGGAGCAGTGCAGCCAGGCCAGGAAGTTTCCCGTCAAGATGACATGGCTCAATTTAATGCCTTTCCGAACAAGACCGAGGTTGAGGCGTCTGATGCAGTGATCACATGTACTATTCTTGTATGTGATCGGATGTCTAATGTTTGATCTGCGTTCTACTTATTAATATGTTTTAGTTTAGTTTGCCTTGACATTTGATGCGATTTGTGATGTGCTTGATGATCCCATCCATATTTCTACCCCATTTGAAGAGTCTGTGATAGTCACCCATGCATATCATGCTTGTCCTATCCTGTTTATGGATTTTCAGACTTCGGCTGATTTGGTTATTCTGGATATGACTGACTTTGATATAATCTTAGGCACGACTTAGTTATCCCCTATTATGATGTGCTTAATTGTAATGCTATATCAGTAACTCTAGAGATCCCGGTTAGGGGAAAGTTAGAGTGGAAAGGGTTGTACAAGCCTAAGCCAGCTAAGGTTACATCATTCGTTCGGGCTAGGAAACTGGTGGGGCAGGGGTGTTTGGCATATTTGGCTCATATTCATGATGTTGATGCCGAGTCTCCCTCTATTGAGTCTATTCCTATAGTGTCTGAATTTAAGGAAGTGTTTCCTACCGATTTGCCTAGTATGCCTCTGGATATGGATATAGATTTCTGTATTAACTTGGAACCGGGAACTCGTCTCATTTCCATTCCTCTTTATTGCATGGCTTCGACAGAATTGAGAGAGTTTAAATGTCATGACCCGAGAGCACCCCATAGTTGTAACACGGCGTACTCGACCCCGAAGGGGTCTTATACAAGCCTCATAGTCATTCATTGCATTCAGTAATGAAAATAGTGCAAAATTTAAAACTTATTTAAATCCAAACATTCAAACATCATTAAAAACAACCTTTAAAGGACACAATGGAAGACTAAGTCTAACATGGCCATCTTAACCAAAACTATAACAAGATAGGGTCACAGCCCTTTACAATTGAAATCTTAACAATAGTCTCAAAATAAGAAAGAACTAGAAACAATAAGTTTTTGTCCTCGACATATGAGGACACACCAAAAGAGGTCTTGAGAGAAAACTCTAATCCCAAGCTTCACTAGAGAATGCAATCACCTGCCGGAACCTACACTTGTAGTTAAAAAGGTAGAAATATGGGTTAGCACACAAAACTGTACCAAGTATGATTACCATGCAAAAACATGCTAAAAAGGGGTATTTTGTTGAAAGTCATGCTTTATTCCATTTTCGTAAAACTTCATGAACATTTAACAAAGAGGCATATCATAAGTTACAACCAACCAACAAAACATAAGCACATTCGTCAAGTAAGTGATTTCATCATCTTAGGACCTATACCTAAAGTTACCCTAAGATACACCTAAGTAAGACATGAAGTGGCAGCCCATACTACCTCTTCAATACACCTCTAGGTGTTCCTAACGGCTACAATAAATAAGAACCTTTACAATTCAACACAACATCCTAAGTAACTCATTTCATCAATATAAGCTACTCATTCATCATTTCATTTAGACAATAACTCAACAATCTCTATTTAATTCATTTAGGATACCTTCATGCATTTAGATGAGCTTTACACATTTAGTCCTTAAGACTTAGAGAACTCACTATAGCACCTTCAAATCCTGCTCGTGCAATGTATAAATAGCATCCCATACTGCTACCTACACTTTGTAGAACCTATCAAGTAACTAGAGTGCACATCTCACATGATGGGAATAAGCGTTTAACCAACATAAACCATGCAAGCTAGACATGGAATCGGGTGTCATATAGCCCAACACCGTAAAAAAGTGTTCCACTTGCCTAAGGTAGAATGATAACATTAGCTCGGATGAATCTTTAGCTTGGATGAAATCCGCTGGCTAATATCCTATGTGGGCACTTAGTTATGGGATAGGAAAATGTACAATGGAACTCTAGCCTAACATTGGGAGAGTTTCCATCTAACGATATTCACTCGGTTCTTAGCCTAGATTCCCATAGATTATTTTATTTACAATACAGTAGTGTATTAGGGAGGAATGCCATAGGCCTATCGAACCATGATACATCATTACCTAGGAAGGGATGCTATAAGCCTATCGATCCATGGTACATTAAAGGATAGCTTTAGGGTCCTCACGAAAAGAATGCCACTAGCCTATCGATTCATGGTACATTGACTCATTAAGAAAGGAATTCTACTAGCCTATCGATTCAATAGTCTTCACTACATTAGATCATTTATGAAAATAATGCATAAAGCCTATCAATTCATAGCCATCAAGTTAAGACACATTCATACTACAAGAAAATGGTGCATGAGCCAACCAATTTTAGATTCAACATTCACATTATAGAAACTCTTCTCCTTCCAACATCATCATTCATGTGTGTCAAATAGAGTAATAGCCTTTCAATACTAACACAAAATAAATTGAATACATGTTCCTCATTCTATCATTGAATCACATGTAAGTCCTTCACATTATACAATCATGTACACAACATCATGACAATACTTCAATTCCTCATATATTAATGCCTTCAAGGCCATAATCACAATGTACATGTAAGTAAACACCTCCACCTTTCAAGTGGATCAATATGCAATGTAATGTAAACACCTCCACCTTTCAAGTTGATCAACAATTCAAGAGTAACTCTACCACTTGAGAATTAGGTCACAACTTACCCTTCTCCAAAGCCATAATCACCATTACTCAATCCTCCACAATTCACCATAGATAGGCGTAGATAATAATTGAAATCAATAATACAACTCAATATAAGCACAATTCTATCAACATTCATTCAAAATAATAAAACCCACTTCATAAGCCAAATTTAGGAATTTAGAGAAACCATGGGTTCAAAGAGTGAAATCATCTTAAATCATCAATTAACCATCAATATAATCTTAATATGAGATTAGTAAACCTTTAAAATCGTTTAATAGAAGAACCCATGAGATTGAGTAAAACCCTTGAAATTTCATGAACTTGAAAACTTTGGAAAACTTTTTTGGAATTGACTCTAGGGTGAAAACTAACCCTAGATGAAGGATAACCATAGCTTTTACTATTAGTTTCCCAAGAAATTTGATGAAGAAAACTTTGATTCCAAATCCTAGCTTCCACTTCTTCTTCTTTTTTGAGTTAGAGAGAGAAATATTGAGAGAGAAGAACTTTGGGGTTTGGATTTGGATCCTTTGATTAATGGGGTAAAATAGGTGTTAAAATACTTAAAACTATATATATACATGTTATATATCTATTTAAAATGTCTCCACATCAACACAACTTAAATAAGAAATTACCAAAAACCCCTAAATGAGGCAACCCCTTCAGGGACCACACCCACTTGTACAGGTCGCGAGGGGCACCACGGGTCGTGGTGGTGCCCGTGGTCCTTGAGGTAGTATACCTCCCTTCCTTGCCAATCCCTCCAAGGCCAAGGCAAGTCCACGGAAGCTCCCAAGATCCGTGGTCAACACTACAATTCGTGGTGAAGCTGGTGAACTATGGGGCAGCAACTAGGCAAAGTTGCCTTGCCTCCTTTGAGGCTAAGTGAGCCTCACGCCAAAGTTGACGGACCGTCTAGTGCACTATGGTTCGTGGTGGTGCCCGTGGTCTTTGGGGCTGTAGCTCCTTCAACTTGCAACACCTCCCACCAAGCTAAGGCAACCCCACGCTTAGGCTCTAGTCTAAGCTATCATTTTCCAAGTCTATACATTATCCCACACTTAGGAACATTCGTGCTTGAATGACACTTAAACACTTGAAGGAGATAACGACTCAAGACTAGCAGCCAAACCATCAGGACACATTCACAAAATGCACAACATCATAGGAGGAAACATTAGCTCTACATCAATAAGTTCAACACGCAACAAGAAGGTAGGAACTACTTCTACAAACTCATTATGCACAAAACATTAGCATTTCTCATTTCATTGGAGGAACTTCCTTCTCCACATCACAACATGCTCATTAACACATTATAAGGCACTTATGCAACTCTTTCAACAACACATTTAAGTATGTTCAACAAGTCAACTCATAAAGCATTTAGGCACTCATCATAGATGCATATCAACATGAGGAACACAATAATGAAAACTCATTTTCTCATATGAACATAAACTTTATCAAAACATGCATAACATAAGGAGACCATGGAAACCCAATTTTTTTCACAAGACTCCAAAACATGCAACAAGCTACACTACAAGAAAAACTCTTATTTAAGACCGACATTTAGGGACCAGCTACTAATCCCATCTCTACAGATATATGTATTGGGATGAGATTATATTCCGGTCCTTATTTGTATATTCTATTGCGAAGATACTTAATCCGGTCCCTAAATAACATATTAACTGGTCCCAAAGTCTAATTCTAAGACTTTTAGCGCGCTACTGCCAGCCAAATTTTAATAAAGTATTAAAAAAAAAAATCACCAAAATTTAGGCGGCAATTTTTTTACATTATATTATTGAAACTAGCCAAAAAGGAAAACCCTCTGTTTTCTAAAAGGTAAAAACGTACAAAGGAAAAAAAAACTCTTCCTCTACTGGTCGCAACTCACAAGCTTCTCTATATCGATTGATCTCTTCAACATTATTATATCGTTGATGTTCTTCGCAGCTCTGTCTTCTTCATCAAAGTATTTCCATCGCAGCTGCTCAACTCTGTCTTCTTCATCAAAGGATTTCCATCGCAGCTGCTAGTCAAAGAGGTAAAACGTATAGTTGCTCGATCGGTGAAACAGATCTTACAAGTTTGCTTCCTGTTCTAATCAAGCTTCTGTTGTTTCGAATTTCATAAATTGTATTGATAGATTTTTATTGTTTTATTTAAGTTACTCTTCTTCTTGTTCTTACTATTTTATAACATTAGATATGTTAAAAGTTTCATAATCTGATATGTTTTCTTATGTACAATTAGTGAAAGATTATTGGGTTGAGTTTCAAATAGTGACTCGTTTTTGTTAACTGCTGTATGTGTTTGAGGATTCAAATTTTGTATAGAGTGCATATTGTAAAAGTCTAATTATTTCGCCAACAACATATACTACTTTTTTGTCTTCGATGTTGATATTTTGCGAGCGAAATATGAACTAGACCCGTTACATGTAACTTCAACAGTAAGATATACTTACATAATTTTAATTTTTCTGTTATAAGTAGGGTAGGCGAGACTCCCAACTTTAACTTCTGACTATTTTTGCAGGTTCAAGATGAAACCATTGAAAACTGAAAATGAGGTCGGTTCTAATATGAAGAGTACTATCAGATATACATTTGTCGCGCCTGGTGCTATAGGAAAGGGTCGGGGACGAGGGCTTAAATCTTTGGGTGAGAAAGGGAATACACCATCTAAGAGTTTATTGCCTCAATCAAGTGATCTAGTTAAGAAGTACATCAAAGAAATTGAAACAAGTAAGATATTTTGTATTCTATTACTTCAAACCATAAGCAAAATCTTTAATTGTGTTGAAGAGAAAATTCTTTTCCTGCATTCTGTATTTTATCTTGGAGGAGGAGGTGTGAAATTTCAACCATTTCCGACGAAAATGACAGAACTTATTGATTTGTAATCTAAAAAATGATTGATTTTTACTTGGTGAGTGATTTTTAGCTAGTTATTTCTCCCTTGTCGCCCCTGTTTCACCTAATAACTGCTGATAATACGTCACAAATATATCACCCACTTTGTCCAGGTCAGTCTGTACTCTTAAATTCTCATCCGTCAGTTGTGTCACAACTTGTATCAATCTTCTTTATGTGATCACTGAGTAGAAGTACTTGGTGTTGTCGTCCCCAAGCCTAATCCATGTTGTCGTTCTTCTTTAAAGTAAGTAAGATTCTGCCATAATTTATTGACTCTCTCAAATACTTTCCTGTTTGCTACCTTGACTTGGATATCTAAACGATTTTGATGTAATTTACCTTTCATCTCTAGCAGCCTCAGTCTCAGAAATAATCCCCCCTGCTGCATCTATTTGATAGATCTCATCCTCCCCACCTGGATATGTACTAAGGACAACATTGCTGGAATATGATCACTCACCCCCTCATCCAAAAAAGTAGTCCCACAATCTCCATTTACAAATACCCAATCTGTCTTCGAATAAACTCTATTGCTTTCTTGCTTATCACTCCATGTATATTGGTTTCCTCCACCCTTGAAAATATTTTAATCTCAAACAAATGATTGTTTTTTTTTCAGGTTCTACAGAGAAGGACAGAGGACAAGGACTTAAAAAGTCTACGATCTTCACTAGTCAAGGAATGCAAACGATTTATAAGAACTCCATGGTTCCTGAGAAAGAGAACAAGCAAATTAATCTTTCATTTCCTACATCTGCTATTAAAGTTGAGAAATGCACCCAAGAAGTTGAAACAAGTAAGATATTTCAAACATGTATTTTTGCAAATTTGTTGTGGTCTAATTTTTTTTGATAAACTCTCGACTATCTAGCTTTCTGAAGTCTAAATTTACTGCAGAAACTAATCTTCTCAGTTTCTGATTCATCTTGCGCGCAATCATGCCGTCATCCAGTTTGGATTTCTCCACTGTTGATCCATACTACTGCATGCTGTCAAACATTCTAAACCTACCAGCCCCATAGATTGCAGAATATACTTCACTGCATGAAGACATGAATAATTGTCACTTCCACTACTGACAAAAGTTAAGAATAGTAATAGGTATATACAATCCTACTAGGTGTCTAAACCTATCAGCACTATATATACATGAATAATTGTCACTATCAGCCCCTAATAGGTGTCTATTGTAGTGCCCTCTAAGATCAACATAGCTCCTTGAGATTTAGTATTCACCTCCCTTAGATGATAGAGCAGTCCCAATTAGTATCTGATAGGGAATTCTCCGAGTGTAAACCCAGTCCTTAACAGTAGTTCATATTTCACATGATCTTTCACTTCAGCTACAAACTTTTTAATCTCAAACAAATGACTTTTTTTTCAGGTTCTATGGAGAAGGACAGAGGACAAGGACTTAAAAGGTCTGCCATCTTCACTAGTCAAGGAATGCAAACGATTTATAAGAACTCCACGGTTGAGAAATGCACCCAAGAAGTTGAAACAAGTAAGATATTTTTAAACATGTATTTTTTATAAATCTGTTATGTTTTCAATTTTTTTGATGAACTCTTATATTACGTTTAGTGCGTCCAGCTGCTATAAGAAAGGGACTAGAGAAAAGATCTGGATCTTTGAGCTCACCTTTAGGAATTTCTGAATCTGAGGTGGGATCTTTTAACAAGAGTGTTGTTTGTGCTAATCAACATATGCAAACTCCTTCTAAAAGCACAAAACCAAGTTCTACCTCCTCCTCTAGTCAAGAAATAAGAAAAATGAAAAATATTGTTCTTGAGAAAGAGGATATGCAAACCAATATTTCGTTGTCTCCATCTATTAATCAAGTTATGAAACACTCTCAAACAACAGAAAAAGATATGATATCTTAAATTCATTTATTATTAAGTTTTTGAATTGAGTTTGATTTCTATAGTTATTATCAAATGATGCACCTGTAGGTTCATCTAATCCTACAAAGGTAAAAAATGTTCGAGGAAGCAACATGTGCAAAGAAGTTGCTTCACTTGAAATTGGACAAAAGCTGAAAGTAACCTTTTACAATAATCGAACGGTTGGAGCAAATAGCAATCTCTTTTCGAGGCATTTGGGTAAAATTATTCGTGATCGTAATATTTGTCCCTTGGGAGTATCATCGTGGCATGATATTAAGCAAGAAAAGTTGAATCATATGTGGGCAGCCGTTGAGGTAATAAATATACACATGATTCATATTATTTACTGCTACCTGATATGTCGTGTGTTCTTGTCCATATAGCTAATGTTTCTTAGTTTAGAAGTCTATGTACAGTAGCTAGTATCGATAATCAATTGTAATAGATAAAGAATCTATAATCAAGTACCTTAGAGTGTTTTTATAATTTGGGAGCAAATTGTTCAGAAACATAGATAAAGCTTGTAGATGATAAATCAACTCATGTTTTGATTGTTGTAGCATAAATTTAAGAGTGTTGATATGAATGATCATCGTGATCATATCTTGGGATGGATGAATGAGTTATGGAATAAATGGAGAGGATACTTGCATGCAAAATATGTGAAGGGCTAGCCAATCCAACAGTCTCTTAAGAATGTCCCAAGGGGAGTAGACAAAAAAGAATGAGAATGGTTAGTAAAGGAGCATTTTGCTTCTGAAAGTTTTCAGGTATGCCTATTGAATTAATAGCCTACTTTGCTAGCTTCTCTTTTCTGCAGTTTGCTTTCACTCTTGGTACATACTTGTTTTGTCAAGAGCGGAGCCCTATTTGGAGAGTATATCCGATCCGCAATTGTATTAGCTTTTCTATGGTATATTATTTTCATTTATCCTCCTAGAATGCAACTCATTGTTAAATAAATACAGGCAAGAAGTAGAAGGAATGCAACAAACCGAGCTAAATTGAAGATGCTTCATCATATTGGTAGCAAGCCTATTAGAGAGATTATCTATCAAAAGGTAATATCATAAAATTACTTTTTTTGAAATAGACTTTTTACAAGGTGTGTGTTATTTGACATGTTTGACTTTGATGTAAAGGGAGGGAAAGATGGAAATCCACCAGATTTGGCAACTATTTTCTTTGAGATGCGTAAGAAAGATAACAAGCTTGTTGAACCTGAAGCAATTGAAAAACATGTGCGTTTGGTAAATTTAATATATTAATTACTTGAAATTGATGTGTTATGATAGGAAATATTCTTTGATATATTTTATAGGCTCAACTCGAAGAAATGGTTCAAGCAGATCCATCTCTACCTATTATAGAGATTGTTGAAAAATGTTGTGGACCTCAAACTCGAACCCATGTATTTGGATTAGGGGGTGGAGTAAAGGCAAAAGACTTGAAAGGTGGAACTTTTTCAAAGGCTGAATTATTGTCCGCGCTACGTTCAACTCGAGAGGATGTCAAATCCTTGAATGAAGAAAACAAATCCTTGAATGAGGAAAACAAATCTTTGAATGATCGATTGTCTACCATAGAAGATGAGATGAAAGAGATAATGAATATGAAAGAATTCTTCATTGCTCAGCAATCACATGTCCCACCTACAACATCATCTGTTTCAATTGAATGACCACTGCCTTTTTCAGCTGATCAAGTTAGTAACAATATACCTGACTTTTTAATTATTTTTCTTTAGAATTAGTGGTTGTAGAGATGGGATCTGTTTTCGAATATCTGCACAACTTTCTTTAATTGTGATAGGCTCAGTCTTTCATTTTCTGCATAATGACACAAACTTTGTTTTTAAATTTTTTGCACTGCTGCAACACTGCTGCCAGCTTCTCTGTTTTACCATGTTCTGTCCAATTGTTGTTCATCCTGCTCATCTCTTAAGATTTTCTTTCTGCACTGCTGCATCATAACAGTGCTGCCACGTAACATTGCTGCGAGCTTCTCTGTTTTACAATTTTCTGCATAACGAGACAGCTTATTTTTAAATTTTCTGCACTGCTGCAACATAACAGTGCTGCCACGTAAGGTTAGGATCTTTGATTCTAACCTTCTTCGGCAGCTCCCTAGCAACATCCATCTCAGATAGCGAAGGCCACTGTTTGATTGGCTGGCTTTCCCCTAATCCAAACTGTTGTTTTTTCTGGTTCACATTCTTTTCTTGCTGTTGAAAATCCATCAATGGCTTCTCGATGCTGGATTTTCTCATCCTCCATCTCACCATTTTGGCCACCGTGTGCAAGATAACAATTCACGTTATTGTGCGCCTAGAGAGGCTTATTGGTAAGTGTCGTGTGTATATCTCTACTTAGCGTAAAATTTCCTGCACAACAAGCAACATAGCATTGCTACCAGCTTCTCTGTTTTAGATTGGAGATAAAATTCCTTCTTTATTGCTTCCTTGTATCAACCCGTAAGTGTCCGTCAAAATTCTTGTTCTTATATCTTGGACATCCCCTCAATCTTCATAGCAGTCGCAAGGGCTGCAGAAATGTTGAAAGAAAAACCTTTCTCGTATACTTAGAACAGAAGTCGCTATTAGAGGTATCGAGAGAAAAGCCAACTCAGAAAAGTACACTAATCTTTGGCCCAACACAGTTTTGGAGGCTCTCCATGATGCTATTAGCTAGGGACAATTGCTGCGACTCTACTCTTAAGGTTCCATTCCTTCATCCATCTCGCTTTTTACAATATGAAGAAGCTTGAAAAAATAGTTCACTCCAATTGAATAAACTGTTTCAGATTGTTCTTTCATTCCTCCGATGAATTCTAGGACAACTGCACAAGTATAGAGCTTAAAAACTCATTCATTTTTGTTGTTAAGTTTCCTTGTGTCTCCATTATATAAGATTCTGATTCATGTTATAAAATTTGAAGTAGCGGTTTTACCCTATTACTCTTTTAGCAACAAGAATGTTCCACGTGATTGGGCAATTGACTGATGAAGCATTCTACTGTTTCAACAACATGAACATACACAAATTACTAATAGTAAATATTACAAGGTTCAGATACAAATGAAATGCAATTTATTTTTTCTCAATTCATAGTAGTACATGACTAATCTTGCGTGTGTATCTATTATTTTCATTCAGCTCCGATGATTTAGATTGGCCATAAAATTCCTTCTCTGTTGTTTCCTTGTATCAACTCGTAAGTGTCCGTCAAAATTCTTCTTCTTATATCTTGGACATCGCCTCAATCTTCATGGCTGTCCCAATGCATTTGTATCACTGTTGTTAATTTATCTACACCTGTGCAGCAAAGGCTATAGCCTAAAATATTATTGTCACATACAGTTTTCTTTAATTTGTTACAAAATCAGCTAAGTTTCACTTCCAAATAGTTCATCCAAATTGTCTCTTAAGCTATCTTGTCTATCCATTTATTTCTAATTTTTACTAAATGTTACTTAGGTGTGGTTCTTCAAAATAGATGTTGGTTTCTTGATTGATGTATCTGAAAGTTTTTCTAATAGATTTTTTTCTTATTTCTTGCAGGTTTTGTAGATGTTTCTGGATATCACATGACAAAGACTAAACTTTATGTTTTTTGCCCAACTTTTGTTCATTCTTCAGTGAATTATAGCTTGGAAGATGCACCAACTCATTCTTAGTTTGCTATGAATGTTATGCAAAACCTTTGGATGTTATCTTAGTTTTTTTGTTTATTAATTAAGAAAATATTGAAACTTACATCTTGTGATGCTCACAAATTTATTATAATCAATCGCACTCTTTACATGCAAATCTTTCAATATCTTCTTTTGTATCCAGATTTTTAGTTGTGTAATTAATTTGATATTTTTGTTAGATTCTTGTGATATCAATGGTTGTAGGATCAATGGTGATTCGTTTTAAAGCTATTTTAGGACCAAGTTGTTGTTCGTCCCTAAAACTACTTTAGGACCAGTTTGTTATTGTCGCTACAACTATTCTAGGAGCAGATTGTTAATGGTCTCTAACGTGATCCTAGGACCAGATCACACTCGTCTCTAAAGAGTTATTGGGACTAGGTTGCGGACGGTCACAAAAGAGGATTAACGACCTGAAAACCAAAATACTAATGGTCCATTTGAGACTAGATATGCAGTCTTTAAAAATGTTTCACGACCAGCATTTTTTCTCGTCTCAAAGACATTCAGGGACCAGCTTTTTGAACTCGTCCTTGGTGACCAGTAGCGACGACACTTTCTAGGACGAGTGGCGACCAGGTTTTTCTGGTCTCGATTGCTCGTTTGGGACCAGATTTCAACTTTCAGGGACTAGATTTCCCTTCCTTAGAGGCTGATTTTCTTGTAGTGCTACTAGGAACTCTTGTTGTCAACCTTGAATAGGAATAGGAGGAAAGAGATAAGGATAACAAAACTGACCACAACATACTATTCAACATACCATCCCCCACTTACGGGTAAACCCAACTAAGGATATTATGAACAAAAACAAAAGAATCGCATTACATCAAAAAGGAACTACAACTTACCTGTACTTTCATTCGGATTAGCTCTTTTGTCCTTGTTGGCTTCAAGAGCATAGAAACGATTCTTCTTTGGAGCATTGGGATCCGGGCCAACATAAGAAGCTTGTTGGCCTCCCTTCCCCAAGCCGTAAGAGTAGGACAATTTCTCACTTGATGATCACTTTTATCATATCCATAGCACCCACTAGTACCGGTTAGGCACTTCCCATGAAGCCTCTTCCCACAAGTGGCACAAAGAGGTTTAGAAGATTGAAATCCACCACCTTTCTCTTCATTAGGCTTAGGAACACTTAAAGAATCTTGGTTAGGAGCCCTCTTATTGAACCTAGGTTGACCTTGCTCATCGGATCTACCCCTCTTCAAATCCCTAATCACCCTCTTCAGTTTGAACTCCTCAATAGATTGAGCATACACCATGAGTCTAGAAATGTCCATATCATTATGGAACATCGTCGTATGACACTCTTCCTTAACTAGGTCGGATACACTGGTAACAAACCTACTCATCTCATCTCTAGGGTTAGACACCAAGGAAGGAGCATACTTAGGCAATAAGGTGAACTTCAAGGAATATTCCCCCACACTCATATTACCTTGCCTAAGGTTTATAAACTCCTCAACCATAACCTCCCTCTTCTCACGGGGAAAGTACTTACCAAGGAAGGCTCTCTTAAACTCTTCCCATTCTATATGATCCACTTCAACCGACCTATTGGCTTTCAATTGAGTGAACCACACTTGGGCCACCTCTTTCAATTGGTAGGAAGCCAACTCCGCCTTTTCCCTAGAAGTTACTCCCATAGCATCTACAATCTTATAAACTTCATCCAAAATTTCTTGGGGCTCTTCTCCCATTCTAGAGCCAAGAAAGATAGGAGGGTTCATCCTCACAAAGTCTCTCAACCTTGAGGCTACGATACTCTCATTAGAATTCACCCTAGGCCCCACATCTCTATTGGCTTGAGCCGTCATGGCTCAAGCTAGGGTTAGAAAAGCCGCCCTAATATCCTCATTGGTCATGTCCGGGGGAACCACCGGAACTTCATTCTCTTGATTGTCTAGAGGAACTTAGTCACCTTGAAGACCTTGATTACCTTGGGGAGGGACTACCGCATTCACCATCTCCTCATTTGCCCTTCTTGGGTTAGCCCTTATATTCATTTCCTATGAACACAAGAGGAAGGATTAGGAAAAGGACACTTTTAAAATTCTACTCTAACGCACGACTTTAAGATTATGAAAGAGGGTAACTTCTAACGTCCATAGCCTCTCGCGACTCACACCGATGAACACGACTCTACTAGACCTGGCTTGTGAGACTTTGATCCTGAAAACCATTTCCAAAATCTTATGCTTTGATACAATGTTTGTCACGACCCGAGAGCACCCCCTAGTCGTAACACGACGTACTCGACCCCGAAGGGGTCTTATACAAGCCTCATAGTCATTCATTGCATTCAATAATGAAAATAATGTAGAATTTAAAATTTATTTAAATCCAAACATTCAAACTTCATTAAAAACAACCTTTAAAGGACACATCGGAAGACTAAGTCTCATATGGCCATCTTAACCAAAACGTTAACAAGATAGGGTCACATCCCTTTACAATTGAAATCTTAACAATAGTCTTAAAATAAGAAAGAACTAGAAATAATAAAAGTCTTTGTCCTCGACATATGAGGACATACCAATAGAGGTATTGAGAGAAAACTCTAATCCCAAGATTCACAAGAGAATGCAATCACCTGTCGGAACCTACACTTGTAGTTAAAAAAGTAGAAATATGGATTAGCACACAAAAATGTACTCAGTATGATGACCATGCAAAAACATGCTATAAAGGGAATTTTTTTTGAAAGTCATACTTTATGCCATTTTCGTAAAACTTCTTGAACATTTATCAAAGAGGCATATCATAAGTTACAACCAACCAACAGGACATAAGTACATTCGTCAAGTAAGTCATTTCATCATCTTAGGACCTATATCTAAAGTTACCCTAAGATATACCTAAGTAAGACATGAAGTGGCAGCCCATACTACCTCTTCAATACACACCTAGTGGTTCCTCACGGCTACAATAAATAAGAACCTTTACAATTCAACACAACATGCTAAGTAACTCATTTAGTCAATATAAGCTACTCATTCATCATTTCATTTAGACAATAAGTCAACAATCTTCATTTAATTCATTTAGGACACCTTCATGCATTTAGAGGACTTTCACACATTTAGTCCTTAAGACTTAGAGAACTCACTATAGCATCTTCAAAGCCTACTCGTGCAATGTATGGATAGCATCCCATACTACTACCTACACTTTGTAGAACCTATCAAGTAACTAGAGTGCACATCTCACATGATGGAAATAAGTGTTTAACCGACATAGACCATGCAAGCTAGACATGGAATCCGGTGTCATATAGCCCCACACTGTAAAGAGGTGTTCCACTTGCCTAAGATAGAATGATAACGTTAGCTCGGATAAATCCTTAGCTTGGATGAAATCCGCTGGCTAATATCCTATGTGGGCACATAGTTATGGGATAGGAAGATGTTCATTGGAACTCCAGCCTAACATTGGGAGAGTTTCCATCTAACAATATCCACTCAGGGCTTAGCCTACATTCCCATATATTATTTCATTCACATTACATTAATTTATTAAGGAGGAATGCCATAGGCCTATCGACCCATGATACATCATTACCATGGAAGGAATGCTATAAGCCTTTCGATCCATGGTACATTAAAGGATAGCTCTAGGGTCCTCACGAAAAGAATGCCACTAGCCTATCGATTCATGGTCCCTCATTACATACTTATACTCATGAACGGAATGACACTAGCCTATTGATTCATGGTACATTGACTCATTAAGAAAGGAATGCCACTAGCCTATCGATTCTAGAGTCTTCACTACATTAGATCATTTATGAAAAGAATGCATAAAGCCTATCAATTCATATCCATCAAGTCAAGATACACTCATACTACAAGAAAAGGGTGCATGAGCCTACCAATATTAGATTCAATATTCACATTATAGACACTCTTCACCTTCCAACATTATCATTCATGTGTGTCAAATAGAGTAATAACCTTTCAATACTAATATAAAATGCATTGAATACATGTTCCTCATTCTATCATTGAATCACATGTAACTCCTTCACATTATACAATCATGTACAGAACATCATGACAATACATCAATTCCTCATAATGCCTTCAAGGCCATAATCACAAGGTACATGTAAGTAAACACCTCCACCTTTCAAGTCGATCAATATGCATTGTAATGTAAACACCTCCACCTTTCAAGTGGATCAACAATTCAAGAGTAACTCTACTACATGAGAATTAGGTCATATATTATCCTTCTCCAAAGTCATAATCACCATTACTTAATCCTCCACAATTCACCATATATAGGCATAGATAATAATACAACTCAATAATACAACTCAATCTAAGCACAATTGTATCAACATTAATTCAAAATCATAAAACCTACTTCATAAGCCAAATTTAGGAATTTAGAGAAATCATGGGTTCAAAGAGTGAAATCATCTTAAATCATCAATTAACAATCAATATAATCTTAATATGACATCAGTAAACCTTTAAAATCATTTAATAGATGAACCCATGAGATTGAGAAAAACCCTTGAAATTTCATGAACTTGAAAACTTTGAAAAACTTATTTGGAATTGACTCTAGGGTGAAAACTAACCCTAGATAAAGGATCACCATACCTTTTGCTACAATTTTCCCAAGAAATTTGATGAATAAAACCTTGACTCCAAACCCTAGCTCCCACTTCTTCTTTTCCTTGAGTTAGAGGGAGAAATATTAAGAGAGAAGAACTTTAGGGTTTTGATTTGGGTCCTTTGATTAATGAGGTAAAATAGGTGTTAAAAGACATAAAACTATATATATACATGATATATCTCTATTTAAAACGATCCCACATCAATACAACTTAAATAAGAAATTACCATAAACCCCTAAATGAGGCAGCCCCTTCAGGGACCACACCCACTTGTACAGGTCGTGAGGGGCACCACGGGTCGTGGTGGTGCCCGTGCTCCTTGTGGCAGTGTGCCTCCCTTCCTTGCCAATCCCTCCAAGGCCAAGGCAAGTCCACTCCCACGATCCGTGGTCAACACCACGAGTCGTGGTGATGCTCATGAACTATAGGGAAGCAACTAGGAAAAGTTGCCTTGCCTCCTTTGCGGCTAAGTGAGCCTCACACCCAAGTTGACGGACCGTCTAGGGCCCCACGGCTCGTGGTGGTGCCTGTGGTCTTTGGGGCAGTAGCTCCCTCAACTTGCAACACCTCTCACCTAGCTAAGGTAAGCCCACACTTAGGCTTTGGTTTAACATATCATTTTCCAAGTCGTTACATTAAAGCTCAAATTTAAGAGCTTCTTGATAAAGGTTTTATCCATCCTGGTGCTTCTCTGTGGGGTGATCCTGTCTTGTTTGTTAAAAAGAAATATGGTAGTATGAGGATGTGCATAGACTATCGACATTCTAAAAAAGTATTCGTTAACTCGGATAGATGATCTCTTTGGCCAGAGGGTTAATCAGTTTTCTCTAAAATTGACCTAAGCTATGGTTACCATCAGCTAAAGATTAAGCCTTAGGAAATACCAAAACCAGCATTCAGGACCCGCTATGGGCACTATGAGTTCTTAGTGATGTCGTTTGGGTTGACCAATGCGCCTGCAACCTTCATGAGTTTGATGAATGGTGTGTTGAAACCATTCCTAGATTCTTTTTTTATCGTCTTTATTGATGACATTTTGGTTTATTCGAAGAGAAAGGAAGAGCATGCCGACCATTTTCGTATTATTTTGGGTGTCCTTGGGAAACAGAAGTTGTATGCCAAATTTTCCAAATGTGAGTTCTAGTTGACTTTAGTTGCCTCTTTAGGGCATGTGGTGTTAAGGGAAAGGGTAATGGTAGATCTTCAAAAGATCGAAGTAGTCAAGAACTGGGTCAGTCCTAGCTCTATGACAGAAGTTAGGAGTTTCGTGTGGCTCGCCAACTACTAGAGACGGTTTGTGAAAAAAATTGATTCTATAGCCACAAATTTGACAAGGTTGACAAAAAAGGAGGTGCCTTTCGAGTGGACTGACAAGTGTGACGAGAGCTTTCAAAACCTCAAGACCCTTCTGACCATATGACCTATTTTGGCACAGCTGGTGGAAGGTAGATATTTAATTGTTTAGTTTGATGCTTCACATTCGGTTTTGGGTGTTGTGTTAATGTAGGATAAGAATTTAATAGCTTATGCATTGCGGCAGCTGAAGGTGCATGAGAGAAACTACCCGATACATGATTTGGAGTTGGCAGCGGTCGTGTTTGCCCTCAAGATCTGGAGGCATTCCCCTGAATTTGAGACAACGTAGGTGGATGGAATTACTGAAGGATTATAATGTTACTATCCAGTATCATCCGGTAAGGCTAACGTGGTGGCAGATGCATTAAACTGGAAGACGTTGAGTATGGGTAGTCTAGCTTGCTTGGGTGTGTCCAAGTGACCTTTGGCCAAAGAGATTTAGACATTGGAGTCTAAGTTCATGCACCTGGGAATTTCAGAGAAAGGTAGGGTGTTAGCCAACATTGAGGTTAGGCCCACATTCATTATGGAGATAAAGCCCAAGCAATTTGAGGATAAGAGCTTGAATAATCTCAGAAAGAAGATAATTTCTGAGAAGGCACAAGAGGTGGCTCTGGATGCGGGTGGTGTGCTTAGTTTTAGGGGAAGAATTTGTGTTACCCGAGTAGATGACTTGATTCAGAAGATGTTGAAAGAATCCCATGGTTCACGGAATTCCATTCATTCGGGTGTGACCATGATGTATCGAGATTTGAAACAACTTTATTGGTGGCCTGGCATGAATAAAGACATAGATGAGTTTGTAGCTAAGTGCCAAAACTATTAGGAGGTAAACTATGAGCACCAAAGGCCTGCAGGTTTGCTTCAGCGAATGCCACTTCCTGAATGGAAGTGGGATAAGATAGCTATGGATTTTGTGGTAGGTGTTCCCGAGACCTTAGGGAAGTTTGACTCCATTTGGGTGGTGGTTGACAGACTGACTAAATCATCCCACCTCATTCCAGTCAAAATAGACTATAATGCTCAAAAGTTGGCTAAGGTTTATGTGAAAGAGATAGTGAGGTTGCATGGGATACCCCTTTCCATAATCTCGGACCGTGGTACGTAGTTCACATCCAAGTTTTGGGGAAAATTGCATTAGGAGTTTGGCACTCAACTCACTTTTAGTACAACTTTTCATCTATAGAGGGACAGACAGTCAGAGAGAACTATTCAAGTGTTAGAGGACTTGTTGAGGGCATGTGTGATTGGCTTTGTAAGGCATTGGGATAAGTAAGTTCCTACCTTTGTGTGAGTTCTCCTATAACAACAGTTTCCACTATAGCATTGACATGGCACCATTCGAGGCACTTTATAAGAGGCGATGTAGATCACCCATAGGGTGGTTTGAGGCTGGAGATGTGAAACCTTTGAGGGTTGATTTTGTAAAAGATGCTCAAGATAAGGTGAGAAACATTGAAGCTAAGCTTCTAACAGCCCAAAGTCAACAAAAAAAGTATGCAGACCATAAGTAAAGGACATAACATTTCAGGTTGGTGAGCAAGTTCTTCTAAAAGTGTCACCCATAAAGGGGGTGATGAGATTCGGCAAGAAGGGTAAGTTTAGTCTATGATACATTGGAACATTTGAGATTCTTGACTATGTAAGGCCAGTGTCTTGTAGGTTGGCTTTACCACCTAGCCTGTCGGGAGTCCATCCAGTGTTCCACGTGTCTATGCTGAAGAAGTATCATGGGGAGGAGATTACATCATAAAGTGGGACTCATTTTTCTTAGACAAAGACCTTCAGTATGAGGAGGAAACAGTTGCAATAATTGATCGCGATGTCCGGAAGCTGAGGACCAATGATATAAAGTCACTGAAAATTCAATTGAAACATCGTCCGAGTGAGGAAACTACTATCGAAACCAAGAAGGACATGAAAGACAAGTGTCGCTAGTTGTTCGACAATTCAAGTACTACTCTAATCTTGCCTTCGTCAGTTCTCCTAGTTTATCACTCGGGGATGAGTGATGGGTAAATTGGTATGTATTGTAAAGACCTGATACCAACTTTGTCACGACACAGACTGCCGTGATTACCACCCACACTAACCCTCCGGTGAGAGAACCACTACTATAACCTCACTATGCAATTTAAAGTAACTAAACCATTTAAAGATATGGAGGCAGGTTTAAATGACTAATTAAATATGGAGTTCCCATAAACCCTGAAGGTTTAACAAAAACAACTAATATAATCATCGCGGAAATTCAGGGGTACCAAAACTCTACTAATCAAGAAGTCTAAGAACAAGGGGGTTCAACCCCAAAAACTAAACATAAGTAAAATGTCTAAACATCAAGTCTGAGTCTGAAAAGAATGGACTAAAACTAAAGATGGATCCATGGTAGCCTAAAAGAACTGGCTTACCCTCAAATCTGGTCTCAGTGAATGATCTCCTAAATGAGGTCTGTCAGTAGTCGCCTGAAGATGCCCTAGATTCATCAAAGAAATAGCAAGTGCAGTATCAATACACGAAACCACAGTTTACTAGTAGGATTATGCGGCTACTGCAGTCAGCAAAATATAAGCAAGTAATTACAACACAGTAAACACACATACACGGAATGCATAATTCAATTATCATTTAGGAGAAATAAGAAATTTCGCAATATCAATAACAAGTAGATATGGACGTAATAATCATAAGTGGTCCTCTCATGGAACCCACACCAAAACTGTTAGTGTGTCAAAACGTGACACCCGATCCAGTATAGATGTATCGGAACGTGACACCCAATTTAGTATAGATGTATCGAAATGTGACACCCGATCTAATATATGTGTTGGAATGTCACACCCATTCAAATTTATGTGTCGGAATGTGAAACCCAATCCAGTTAGCATAACCACAGTCACACTCACACTCACACCCATAATGAACAGTGTGTATAGTCACACAGTCAAGTTACAGGTTCAGGGCATGTAATTGTTCGCATATAATCATTTCATTAGATTTGTTTCACATTTCTCTATTCATATACATGCATACATACAATGAAGCAATTAATCGGCATATAGCACTTATCAGGAAATTTAACCATCACCTACCTCGAAACCAAGCATGAATACTCGTAAGACACTTGAGCCTTCCCTTTCTGGAGTGTTTAAGCTCGTTCTTGATCTAAAATAAGTAAATAATGCAAGGATCACTAAACAAGGTCTAATTTACTCGGATTATAACAACAATATCAACCCAGTGCCAAACCCAAGATCCTAATGCTCAACTAGGGCTTTTCCCACCATTAACTTCAGGACAAAACCCTTCCCTAACGATAATTACCCAAGAATCTAAATTCTAAGAATTTAAATATTGATAAGGGGAGTAATTATCTTAACTTTAGCGCTAGAATTCGTAAAACTCTGACAAGAAATTACCATGGGTCATCCCTTAGCTCATAAGAATGTTGTTTTATTTTAGAAAATATCGTTTTGGGGTTTTTTCCGACTTAAGTCGCGATTGTCCTGCCACAGCGGGTCCCAATCCCTCAAGGTGGGGCCGCTGTGGTAGGATGGGGCCCGCTGTGTTGGGACAATCCCGACTTAAATCAGGAAAAAACCCCCAAAACATTATTTTCTGCAAAACTTCGTTCTTATGAGCTAAGGGACGACCCAGGGCAATTTCTTCTCAGATTTCCACGAATTCTAGCGCTAAAGGTAAGATATCTACTCCCCTAATCTATATTTAGTTTCTTAAAATTTAGAATCTTAGGTAAATATTTTTGGGGAAGGGTTTTGGCCTGAAGTTAATGGTGGAAAATCTCTAGTTGAGCATTAGGATCTTGGGTTTAGCCTTGGGTTGATATTTTTGTAATAATCCATGTAAATTAGGACATTTTTAGTGATCCTTGCATTAATCTCTTGTTTTAAATCAAGAACAAGCTGAAAAACTCCGATAAGGGAAGGCTCACGTGGCTTAGGAGTATTCAGGCTTTTGGTTTCAAACTAGGTGATGGTTCGATTTCATGTTGTGTGATATATGGCGGTTTATTGCTTCATTGTATGTATGCATGTATGCGAATATGGAAATGTGAATCGAATCTAATGAAATGATTATGTGCGAACAATTACATGCCATGTACCTATTACTTGACTGTGTGACTATATACACTATTCATTATGGGTGTGAGTGTGACTGTGGTTGCGCTGACTGGTGTCACGTTTCGACACATACATTCGATCGGGTGTAACATTCTGACACATATATTTGATCGGGTGTCACATTTCTACACATGTATACTTGATCGGGTGTCACGTTCTGACACACTAAAAGTTTCGGTGTGGGTTCCATGAAAGGACCTTTTGTGATTATTATGTTCATATCTACCTGTCATTGATATTGGGAAATTGCATGTTGTTCCTAAATTATAAATGAATTATGCATTCTGTGTATGTGTGTTTAATGTGTTGTAATTACTTGCTTACATTTTGATGACCAGAGTAGCCGTGTGATCCTACCAGTACACTGTGGTTTCGTGTACTGATACTACACTTGGTCTTTCTTTGTTGAGTATAGGGAATCTTCAGGCGGCTACTGGCATACCTCAGTTAGGAGATCATTGACCAAGACCGGATTTGAGAGTGAGCCAATTCTTTCAGGCTACCATGGATCCATCTTTAGTTTTACTCCACTCATTTTGGACTCAGACTAGATGTTTAGACATTTTACTTATGTTTAGTTTTCAAGGTTGCACCCCCATTTTCTTAGACTTGTTGATTAGTAGAGCTTTGGTACAATGACTTTAAGGTTATATGGGTTGAATTTCCACGATGATTATGTTAGTTGTTTTTGTTAAACCTTTAGAGTTTATGGTAACTCCATATTTAATTCGTCATTTAAACCTGCTTACGTATCTTTAAATAATTTAGTTTCTTTAAGTTGCTTGGTCGGGTTGTAGTAGTGGTTCGCCAACGAATGTTAGTGTGGGTACCAATCACAACGGTCTTGGTCGTGACATCTACGAACTCTGTGTTGTTCATGAATTCTACTTTTGAGATTCTTATGCACAAATTAAAGGTTTGGTTTAGCTCCTTTTAATTTTCCATTTATAATGTATTAATTTTGATTAAGTAGAAAGGAGTTGTTCCATGCATGAACATCTTTGTTGAAAATAGTCGTTTGTATTTTTGTTCCCCGTGGTAAGACTTTTAATCATTAGACTCTCAAAAGAATTCAACATATTAACGAATGAATATGATACAATATTGAAATAGAGGTACCCCTTTGTCGACGAACTTACCCCTATCTCTTTTGCATGATATTTTTGTTTTAAAATTAATTTGTGTAGGTTATTAACTTTTTTCATTGACTCTTGTTCTTTTTATCCATAGACATCTACATGTTGAACAATTTATATTACTTTCACATAAAATCTCTCACACCTATGATTTTTATACGTTAAACATATATGCATATGTCACGACCCAAAAATGGACGTGAGGACACTCGTCTTATCCCACCAAGAAAAGTCAGCCTTAAACTCAAATATCACCAACTATGTAGAAGTAAGACATATTGGAATCTCAAAATATCAAAACTGCGGATAACTAAGTCAACTTAATAAAACCCCCAAAACATGGTGGTCATCTGTACAAGCCTCTAAAGTATTATAATTGATTAAAAAGAAAAAAACACAAGCCCTAAATGACATTTTTTCTAGAGTAGAACAAGGTCATAAATAGAAGTATAAAGGTCCTCTGAGATGACAAACAGCTAGCTCATAAATCTCCACAGGAAGCCTCAGAAAAGAAAAGAATAAAAAGTATCACGAAGCTCCAGGCTTGTAACTTACAAAAAAATGTAGAAGCAAGGGGTGAGTATCAAATCACATGGTACTCAATAAGTAAACTTCTAAACACAAGCTAAGGGAATAATATAAGGGTACTCCTTACACCCCAACCGAACCTCCAAAACTACCACCTGCATAAAACCAGCCCAACCTAACTGTTCACAATTTACAAAGCACAGTGCTCAACAATGACCCTTGAACAATTTCATATTTCAACAATAGGCTCAATATTCATCAATCACAAGCTGCACCGAAAGACACTTACAAGATCAGCATCGCACAAGATCAAGTTCACCAATGATAAAGATATGCAATGCAATGAAATATAATGTCAAGTATAGTGATGTATATCTGACCTAACGATACACACCATGTAACACCCCGTATTCTAGACAAACTAGAAATGCAGGATCCCAGAAGTTGCAAGTTCCACCTACGGACTGTAGGTTGACCCACGGACTGTAGATGGGTTCTTTGGTTGGCCATATGCAGCCCCTCCCCGAAAACTCCAAAAATTTCAGCCAAGGGTCGATCCATGCCAGGACCTACGGACCGTATTAGGGACCACAGTCTGTGGGTCGAGATCCTCAGCACCCCTCCAATGAAACCGAACGATGATTGACCAGGACAAATCGTCGATCCATCCACAGTCCATCGGTCAGATCCATCGGTTGGCTCTAATAGCTTTTAAGTTAGGGGTCGTTTGGTCTATTCCCTATGTGTTGGACACCTAAACTACGTCTTTTTACCCCGAAACTATGTCATTTTGGTCAGTTTTAGCATAGTAAGTTAATTAGAACTTACCTTAGTTAATTCATTCTCCAAAATTCATCCAATATGAATGGAAAAGAGAAGATAGAGTCGACCAACCCTCTCCAAGAACGCAGCAAGGTTTCCTCCAGTTCCAGCCTCGAAATCAAAAGATTTCTCCGTGAAATTCTTTACTAGGTATGTGGGGTTTCACTAGTGGGTTCCTTTCACCCATTGGGTCCCTAGAATTCAGTCTGATTCTGGATTCCTTTCATTATGGTTAGACTTAATGTTTCTAGAACTTCAGATTATTGTAGTGGTTTAGCTGTTCGACAAATCCAAATCAGAATATTACGTTTTCTAACTATGTTGCTTAATTATTGCATGAAATTCAAAACCCTAGTTTTGTAGATTCATTTAGTTCATGAATTACACTTGCTAGGTCAGTTCATATAGATATACATGCATTCGTTTACAAATGTTTCATTATCAGTACTTAATATTGCATTTTCAGTTAGCATGTCAGAATCTCGAGCTATCCATTTTATTGCAATTATGTTGTATTTTACACATTCTAGTTGGGAATAGGCTAAATACCGACTTGACTAGGGTCATTCACCCTTATAGTCCCAAAACTACGTGCCCCCATAGGTTAAGTCCCTTCTGTGGGCATCTTATTTAGTGATCATGCCAGTCATGCCTTTATACCCTGGGAAAGGTATATTGGTAGCTCCCATAGTCAGAATCTTATGTATTGACCGGGTTACCCGTTATCTCAGTATTCAATTTGAGTATATTATATACTTAGTCATTGCACTAAGTTTAGTTCATGTTTAGTATGTTCAGTATATTCATTATGTTCATCTTATATCATTTCTTAGCATGCTTTATTTCAGTTATGTATTGTTGTTCAGCTTTATCCTATCCTGCATGCTCACCTTTCAAGTACTGATGCATAGTCAGCGCTACATTTTCTCGTGATGTAGGTTCAGGCCCTCAGCATTCACATCATGCATAGATCTACTCCTGATATCCAGTTCAGCCGTATCAGTGGTGAGCCTCATTCTTCGAGGACGATGGACATGTTTTCTCTCATTTTTAGTCTATTTAGTGTCACGCCCTGAGACTACCTCCGAGACGCGGGCATGGGACCTAGGACCACAAGTGATCCCAAGATAACCCTGTTGGCCTGATCATAAGCATATTAAAGATAATAAATTGATGCAGAAGCTAAATAATAAATAAAAAGGAAAAGATGGGGAATACCCATATACTATAATTTAGATAAATGATAACTGATCAGTTTAATAGAAAGATGATATTAACTCAATACTAAGCTGAATCTAACTATGTCTGAATATAGCATCTAACTGACTAGAAATGCTGGGACAAGCCCCAGCTAAGCCAAGCAAAACTGAAACGAAAGGACTAAAAATAATACTGAAAAGAGACTCATGACTATTGTCCTCAGAGAATGAGGACTCATCACTGATTCTTCTGAACTGGAGATCGGGAATTGATCTAAGCGTGATTTGGATGCTGAGAACCTGAACCTACATCACGAGAAGATGTAGCACGCATATGCCTCAGTACTTGAAAGGTACTGAGCATGCATGATAGAATACAACTGATATAACATATATTTGAACAAAGCAAACAAGCAATGACATAATTTGAACATGATATAGATACTGAATGCTAAGATAACTTGATACAGTGACCAATTTATAACATGCTGAAACTGAATACTGGATATACTGATAAATGGTCAATGCAATAGGGTCTGACTGAACTGTGGGAGCTACTAATAACCAATAATAAAACCACGTGAGCTAAATGTGGAGTCTGATGTATACGCCCCATCGAGAGGACCCAGTATACCCTGCTAGAGGTATAGAGGCATGCTGACGTGATCACTGAAATGATACCCACAGATGGACTTATAACCTATGTGGCTAGTAGTTCTAGGACTATTTAGGTACCATGAACCCAATCCAACTCGGTATTATGCTACTCCCAATGGATTAAGTAATTAGCACATTATGACTGAATTTTTGTAAGTTACTGGATAGCTCGAACTGAACATGCATACTGAGAATGCAACAATTAATCTGATAATGATGCATTTATACACTGAGGCATGTATAATTGAATACTGAAATATCTGACCTATCCTGTGTAATTCAAGAACTAATGAAATATATAGCTAGGGTTCTGGATTTCATGCAATAAACTGAATATTAACATACTAATCTGATTTGGAACATTTAAATAATTAATTCATTATGATCTATTGAAATTCTAAAAACCCTAGGTCTTTTCATAATCATGGAATCAAGAATCTGCCTGAATTCTAAGGACCTAATAGGAAAACGGAACCCACTAGTGAAATCCCACATTCCTGGTGCTAATTTCACGGAGAAATCCTTCGATTTCTAGGCTGGAACTGAAGAAAACTTGTTGCGTTCTTGAACTAGGGTTCTTGACTACTTTCTCCTCTTAGCGTTTTAATTTTCTAAGTTTTGATTAATGATTTGACTTAGGTAAGTTCTATTTATGTGTCTAGGCTTAAACTGACTAAATGATATACCGTGAGTTTATGGTATTTCTAATACATTTCACTTATAAGTTGTGTGTGTCTAGGGCCTTTTTGTATTGGTTTTTATGTATTTTTATCATGTTTTGCAGGAAAGGTGTTCAGGCGCGGAAGCTTAGAGATAGCTGAAGGAATTGCAGAAAAAGGGCATCCACGGAGGTGATCTACGGACCGTAGGTCCATTCACGGTCCGTAGGTTATGACCGTAGATCAGCAGGC
>JAJOOH010011329.1:0-54563 GCA_029582605.1 Solanum gracilifrons | reverse complement strand
CACAAGTAATTAAAGGCTGGGGGGGGGGGTTGTGAAACAAATTGTAAGAATTCAGTAAGTATTCAGTAAACAATAGTCAATTTTTGGTTGTTATCAAGATGAAAGAATTAACTAGGGTATATATGTCCCCCACAACCTCATAACCCAGTAATCCTAGTAATAGAAACCCTTTCCTAGTGTACCACATGCAAAATGATAAGTAAGGTATCTCTAAATCCTTGGTCCGGCATCTAAAGAATTTCACCCCGCACCTTGGTCCGGCTACGTGTGTATAATTTATTAACCCTTACCTTTACCTCATATTAGACATCACATCGATGTTTGGCTTAGTTATTACTTCGCACCAATCGACACTAGACTATTAGATAGTATCACACTAAATCTATGTTGATAATTCTTTTCTTATTGATTACCTCCTTGGTTCGGCAAGTAGCAACAAGTTAAGTTCTAACGCGTGCACTCAATAAAAAGACTTCTAAACTAAAGAATTATCAATGCATGCAACAACACTATTCAAGAATTGCTTAGTTACTATTCGTACTTTGTTAATCGCTCATGGTTCCCACAACCCTAGTTGTGGAGTTTAGTTACCCAAAATCATATGAACACAATTTATTGTTTTAGATGAAATAAATATGAACCTACGTAAGTGGAATAATAAAGCCAAAAATTTAACTTGAATTGCAACACCAAAGTCTTCAAAACGAACTTAGGAAATTAGGAATTGCTAAAGTTACAAGTTAATCTCCCAAGTCAAGAACTAGAATAAAAGTAATAAAGTATAACCCCCAAACACGAGTTTTACATATCCTATTTATTGAAAACAAGTCCTAAATTAAAAGGGAAACAAAATAAGGAAAGTTTGTTCAGGCACGCGTCTTCATTCCACGAGACTGACTCACGGGCCGTCAATGGATCTACGGTCCGTGACTCCCTTCCGTCAGCCAGGACTTATAATATATTTCAGCTTCCCAAAAATCAGATTCTCTTAAGCAAACGACGGAACTTCAGTAAGGACCATTGATCGATCTACGGTCCGTCAATCCCTCTCCGTAGCTCCACACTTAGAATTTTCAAAGATCAGGTACTGGAACCCTCGCAATATCATTGTACGGGTCAGCAATACGGTCTGTAGATCAATATACGAATGGTCAATGACCACCGTGGTTCCACACTTGCTCAGATTTCCTTGAGTTTTTTTCCATGCCTTGCCAGCTGATCTACGATCACCATCTACGGAGTGTCAATGGACCTATGGTCCGTAGATCACCTTCTTAGATGCCGTGTTTTGCATTTCTTTCAGTTGTCTCTTTACTTCCGCGCCGAAACATCTTTCCTTCAAAACATGATAAAAACACATAAAAACCAATAAAAAAATGCCCTAGACACACACAACTCTTAAGTGAAATGTATTAAAAATACCGTAAACTCACGGTATATGAGTTATTCTCTGGTAGCCTTCAATTGAGAAGTAGATTTGATTCATGGGTTGTGACTTGCCTAGTACTAATAGAGAAGTACCTTATATGAATAGAGGCAAATAGAATAGAGGGACAAGTCCCCAACTAGTGAGCATTCAGGATAGTCTAAAGGAGTACTTAGTGTGGATAGTAGTATGGGATGTTATCCATACATGGCACAAGTATGACTTAAGGCTAGTTGTGAAGGGTTCTCTTATGTAGTATAGCTTAGCTTGGGTTGTTGATATAGTTGCCTTCCAAGATATGATTGACTAAGGTGATAGTTCCCTTGTCTATATAAAGTAAGCCAATAGTAAGACCAAAGAAGGGTGAATATGACTAGGATGACTTCAAGGTTATGCTTAGTGTGAAGGGTAGTATGGGATGTCTTTCATGCATTGCACGAGTTTGGTTTGAGGTTACTTAGAAGTATTGTGCCCTTATGGTAAAGAAGCTTAAGACTTGACCATGTATATGGGCTATGATTAAGATGACCAAAAGAGATAATTGTCTTAGGTGGTATTATGCAATGTTATTCATGCTTTGCACTTGTATGTTTTTGAGGTTACTTGAGAACGGTTCTATTATGGTAGAGATGACTAAGAGTCAATTATGCTTATATGATTCTTATGTTGAAGACTTGGCTTATTATGATTATGACTTATCTCCTATGCTCATTAACCATGTCTTATGTTGACTTATGATTATATGATGCTTATGTTGGAGATTATGCTATGACTATGTTATTATCTCTTATGCTTATGCCTTATGTTGACTAACCATTTTGAGATGGTCTTATGATGTGGTGCTAGCTATCATAATTAGTACATTTTGTACTAACGCATATTGCCTACATTCTAATCAAATGTAGGGTTTTGGAGACTTGAGTTCCTTTGGAGGTTGGGTTTCTAAGGAGCTACAGAGTTGAAGACTTGGTGAGTCCTCATAGCTTCGAGGACAAACCCATTATTTCCCTTATGTCTTCATTTCCTGTTTTGAGACTATTGTATGGGATGTTTCCCAAGAGTTTATTCTAAAAGTTGTATTAGATGGTTTGAGACAAAGTCTAGAAAGGCTTCTGCTTGATTTTATGTAAATGACTTCGATTGTAAAAGTTTTAAATTTTCCCGTATTTTCTATTATCTTATGTTATAATATGCTAAGGTCTTGTATGAGACCCCTCCGGGATCAAGTACGACATGTTACGTCTAGGGGGAACCCCTGGTCGTGACACCCCTTGTCTTTAAAAGTATGCTATAAGATGTAAACTATTATGATGAATGATTAGATTGAATTGTTACTTGAGTTTTCCTTCTATGATGAGTAAGACTAGAGGCGGTTACCCAAGTCTTGACTAAGGATGAATTGAGGTTACTTCAATAAGTACTCCTTATATGTTATGATGATTTATTATGTGCATTGATTATGCTTTATGAATTATGCTTCCTAATGCTTATGTTTATGTTATGTATATGCAAGCTATCATATTTAGTACGTTCTTGTACTAACGCATACTTTTGCCTACATTCTTATCCAAATGTAGGGTCCGACAATCTCGATTTTCATCCCCGTGGCTAGGATCTATAGTAGAGGCAAGACTTGAAGATTGGTGAGTCCTCATAGCATTCGAGCATTTGACCGCCATTTTCCTTATGTTCTTTAATTTTAGTTTGTGAAAATTTTTGTAAGGATTGTGTCCCAAGATTCTATTGTATTAGATGGTTGTTGATACAAGTGTATTAGACTTCTGCTTTTGAAATGAAAACTTTGATTGTCTTGAAATGCTTTAAATTCTTGTGAATTTCTATTATCTTGACTATGAAAGCTAAGTGGCTTGTATGAGGCATGTCGGGGTCTTGTACTCCATGTTACATCTAGGGGGTACCCCTGGGTCGTGACAAACTTGGTAATTAGAGCACAAGGTTTAGAATGGTTCTAGGATGTCTCAAAACCATGTCAAGTAGAGTCTTGTCCATAAGTGTGAAAGCTCCGCAATTATGAATGAGAGGCTACAAGATGTGTAGGAAACTTCACTTCTTTTTTCACTCTAAGTCATGCGATAGAGTTTGACTCTATAATGTTTCCCTCTTAATCCTTACCTAATGGTCTATAGGATATGACTACTCAAAGAGCTTTTGCTAGGAAGAATAAGGGAGAGAATGAGAGTCATGAAGCTCCTCCTCAAGCTCTGGTTGACTCGTTGGCGAGCAAGTGACTAATGTAGAGTTTAGGATTGCTTTTCAAGTGTTGGCTCAAGATGTGACGTCCCAAGCCAATAGGGAGGTTGTGGTCCCCCTAAACCCAAATGTGGGTACGGTGGCATCTAGAGTGAGGGACTTCACTAGGATGAATCCTCTGAAATTCTATGATTCTAAAGTTGAGAAAGATCCTCAAAAGTTCATTGATGAGGTTTACAAGGTGTTGACTATTATGGGAGTGACTCCGGTGGAAAATAAGGAATTGGCCGTTTATCAACTTAAGGGTGTTGCTCAAATTTGGTTCAACCAATGGAAGGAAGCAAGACCGGAAGATGTGAGTCTGATAGAATAGAAAAGGTTCAAGTCTGCTTTTCTTGATAGGTTTTTTCCTCTTTAGATGAGGGAGGCTAAGGTGACTGAGTTATTAATCTTCGGCAAGTGAACATGAGTGTGAAAGAATATGCTTCGAGAATCAGACAGTTGTCGAAATATGCTCCCTCTATACTGGCAGACTCTAGCGCTAGAATGAGCAAGTTCGTTTCATGAGTGTCCAATTTGGTTGTGAAAGAATGTCGTACCGCTATGCTTGCCTATGACATGGATATTTCTCTCCTTATAGTTCATGCTCAAAAAATTGAGGATGAAAAACTTAAGGAGAAGTCTAGGGAACTAAAAAGGGGAAGAACGGATGATGGTAACTCTTCATACTCTAGATCTGGTGGACTTGGTCTTTCAAGGTTTCTACAAAGGCTTTCCGGGCAAGGTTCTTCTAATACTCCTCCAAGATTCAACAATAAGAGGATGTCTAACCCTAGGCCTCAAGGAGGAAATTGTAGTGGGTCTCTATTGCCTATTTGTACTAAGTGTGGAAGAAAGCATGAGGCAAATGTCTTGCGGGTTCCAATTCTTGCTTTGGTTGTGGTAAGACGGACTACAAGATAAGAGATTGTCCTTGAGCTTCTAAATTTGAAGGAGATAATCATCGTAGGTCTCAACCATGTCCTCATCTGGTCCAAGTGGTTCGGGTTCAAATACTCCTAAGCAAAACAAGTTCTATGCACTTCAGACTCGTGGTGAACAAGAGGGTTCTCCTGATATGGTTACCAGTATGTTGAAAGTTTTCCAACTTGATGTTAATGCTTTACTTGATCCCGGTGCTACCTTGTCTTTTGTAACGCCATATGTGGCTATGAGATTTGATGTTCTCCCAGATGTGTTGTTAGATCTCTTTTTTGTCTCTACCCCTGTGGGTGATTCTGTTGTGGCTAAGAGGGTCTATAGAAAATATCCCGTCTCTTTATCCCATAGAGTTACTATTGTTGATTTGGTAGAGCTTGATATGCTAGATTTTTATGTTATCCTTGATATGGATTGGCTTTGTCATGCCCCGAAATAGGGGGCGTAACTGGTACTTGGTACCCTATTAGATCGCGTTACCCACTAAAACATACTAGCTAACAAAACTGTGAGGCAAAAAGATTGGGCAACACAACCTCTAAAAAGTGAAGCCTGGACCCTGAAGGTCATGAACTGAATGAGACTAAACCATACAAAAAATGGTAGACCAGCCAAAAAGAATAAAAATGTGCTAGCTGACGAGGCTACAACTGAAAACATACCTACTTACACACACATATATATACATGCCAAGTCTTTTGGGTAGAGATTGAAACATACAAAAAGAAAACCCAGAATATTGTGTCCACAATAACCTCTATGAGTGACATAAGCATTATCGGGACAAAGCCCCGACTATGCCCAAACTCTACAACAAAAGTAAACATCCTCTGATAGCCCCAGAATAAGATGGAGCTTACCAACTCACAGTAGAACCTGAATCCAAGCAGGTGGGTCGATTAGAGTCCCTGCCTGTACCTGCTCGTACGAAACAAAAAAGTAGTGTTCCTAGGCAAAGGGATGTCAGTGCGAATAAAACTGTACTGGTATGTAAAGTGGAAAGTAGAATCATAAATATTTACTTTAAAAGGGTAATAGAGATACCACCTGAAACTAAAACTCAAATAATCTCCATGGCTGACATTTGGCCCCTTACTATTTAAATATGCTTGGTATGGTCGTATAATCATATGTCATGAATACATATATATAGATGCAAATGCATGACATTCCCAACCAACTACGCAAAGGTGGTGCCTTCCGGTAGCGAACCGGCATCATATTCACCAAGTTTTGACCATCTGTGTCTCATACGTATAAATATAGGCGATAGGCCTCATTCCTCCCGATTATAGCTCGGGAGTAGAATGCATAGCATGTCATATCATGGTTTTATAACACCTATATTTTACTGTTGTCATGTTGCCAATCTTGGCCTGTTTATAGTCTTGTTCTCATAACCCCATAATAACTTTCGTATATTATTTCCCAATCTCGTGGAACCTCTTATGTTCTTTCAAATAAGCTTGAAAATTTAACTCGAATTTTAGAAAGATAACCTAACCTTTAAGATATTCATAACAAGTTTAAAGTGATTTACTTAGCTCCTAACTTGGTTCGTAGATAATTTATAAAAGAAGTATTTCAAAAACCAAGTGTTCTAATAGTTTAAACATTTAAGTTATATTACAGAGTTTTGAAGATCGTGAGTTACTTTAAAGATTTTTCATAATAGCTTTAGTGTGGAAAGAGGGCTGGTTACAAGTGATATGGCTCTAATTTTAAGTCACATCACCCGAAAAAGAATAAGAATTCATACATGCAGACATATAATTAGGGAAACCAATGACATCTAGAGTTTGAATATTCTATTTATCCGAACGAGTGGAATATCAAAATAGTAGAATCATGAAAACAATTCATCTGAGATCCAAATGCCTTTCACTAAAGGTCTTTCTAGGAAGAGAATAGCAAAATATTACATTAAGCGTTTTAGGAATTTCCCAGGAGTAATGCTAAAATGAGGGACATAGCTTAGCCTTAACATACCTTTCCAATGAACGCTCGAATGACTATAGCTTTTTCACGAAAGTTGTTCCTTTTGTCCTCAGCATCGCAAACACTATATATACACAACTGGTACGCACCTATAAACAATTCATAATTAATCTTAAATTGGCAGATTTTCCATATGGCCCCCACTTGACAAAACGTCCGTAGAAATTCATAAAAACAATCATAAAAGAATCCCGAGATGATTACCTTAGTTAACCAAGTCTAAACCTTGAAGAAACACCACTAACTACAACTTTATATCTTTAAAAACTAGCTCCAAACGCATCTAATAGAAGGGAAAAATTATTTCCACGTGTAGAGATCATGTTTCTAGGCACGGGGGGAACCATTATTGGTAGAAATCATCAAAAACTAACCTTCATCATGCAAGAACTCCATTAGAACCCTCTCTTAAGCTTTATTTCTGGTTTGGGAGTGAAAATAAATATTCTCATGGCTTAAAACGTTGAGTAAGCCGACATAACACATTTTTTTACCCCACCGGGATCACTACCTGGATTCTTCCGCGGCAGTCCGCGGTAAAACCCTCATACCTCTTTACTTCGATGTGGGTTGGATACGTGGTTTTGTGCGTTGTAAACTAGACTCGTAGGCCTTCAATTTGGTAGGTCACGGGCATTCTAACTCTTTATATACTGAGAGAACAATTCAGGACATTTGACCCAAAATTAAGAAAATATTATTAGAGAAACTTCAATAACTTTTGCCGACCTTAGTTTCGCTAATTTTCTTGACTTCAAAAATTAACATACGAACCTTGTGCTATTATAATACCTCATAACACACTATTCTTATTATGTTAAATACTCATAGGCTTATCCCCAAGGTATGAAGTAATTTAAACCTTTCAAATGGGTGATGTTCTACCCGAGCCATTTCTTTAATCCTGAACTTTGTTTGAGAGGTCCCTTTGTCCTAAAACTTTAGTTTAGTTCCTTGATATTGCCACCCATTTGCAATCTTAATCTCCAATGTAGGATACCAAGTCATAGACACCGCATATACCCATGCCAAATAGCGCCAAACATATTATGCAGGAATAGAGAAAAAGTACGAAATCTTACATTCTACCCCCCTTATAAACATTCGTTCGCAAATGGATCTAGAGAATTCCTTGGTTGAGTTTTTTTTCATAGGACGTTATTTGCGAGTCTATGTTGTTACAGTTGCAAATTAAAGTCAAAATCTGAAAATTTTAACTCTTATGCTTTGAATAGATATCACATAAGAAGACATATAAATTGCACTTTCGGGCTTCTGAAAATTTAATGATGTCGCTGTGAATAAATAACTGTCAATTATCGAAATGTGACTCACCTTAAGTTGTAAACAGTTAGGGGTACTCCTGACTCCAGTTGTTGCTCATGAATAGAAACCATCCTAGTCAGGAACTGAAATGCCTCCCTCATCCCCTGCTCCTAGTCTCTGGTGGAGGAATAATAGGTACTGGAGGTCGTGTGTCCCTAGCTTCCTCAGGTACCAATGGAACTGGTGAGGCTGGGGGTACTGCATCTCCTCGTGCTTCAATAGGTGTCGGGGAGGCTGGTAATAGGGGTACTGGAGATTCACTCTGTGCCTCCGAGGAAACCTATCCCTTTGACCTGGTGGGAAACGACAAGTACCTTCTCTTGGATCCATACCTATCTCTCGATCTGCCATATCCGGAGAAAGTGTAGCTTGTTAGATAAGAAACATAAAGCACAATTTAGATTTCAACAAATGTTCATATACTTTTGCATTATAGCAAGATCTATCAGTTTAATAAAATATAACTATTCATAAATGCCCTGTAGCATCTTGATTATAAGTGTGGTGCACAACACACCCATAAATAAGACTCTACTAGACACGGCTTGTGGACCTCCCTGGATATGACCTGCTCTGATACAATGTTTGTCACGTCCCAAAATAGGGGCGTATCTGGCACTCGATACCCTATTAGATCAAGTTACCCACTAAAGCATACTAGCTAACTAAACTGTGAGGCAAATAGACTGGGCAACACAACCTCTAAAAAGTGAAGCCTGAACCCTGAAGGTCATGATCTGAATGAGACTAAACCATACAAACAATGGTAGACAAGCCAAAAAAATAAATATAGATGTACTATCTAGCCGACGAGGCTACAACTGAAGACATACCTACTTGCACACATATATATACATGCCAAGTCTATTGGCTGGAGATTGAAACATACAAAAGAAACCTAGAATATTGTGTCCATAATAGCCTCTATGAGTGACATAAGCATTATCAGGACAAGGCCCCGATTATACCCAAACTGTTCAACAAAAGTAAACATCCCCTACTAGCCCCAGGATAAGATGGAGCTTACCAACTCACAACGGAACCTGAATCCTCACGGGTGGGCCAATTAGAGTCCTTGTATGTACTTGCTCGCACAAAACAAAAAAGCAGCATCCCCAAGCAAAGGGAGGTCAGTACGAATAAAATTGTACTGGTATGTAAAGCGAAAAGTCGAATCATAAATATTTACTATAAAAGGGTAATAGAGATACCACCTGAAACTAAAACTCAAATAATTTCCATGGCTGACATTTGGCCCCCAACTATTTAAATATGCATTGTATGCTCGTATAATCATATGTCGTGAATACATATATATAGATGTAAATGCATGACATACCCAACCAACATCTAGCAATTGTGGTGCCTTCCGGTAGTAAATCGGCATCATATTCGCCAACTTGTGGCCATTGTGTCTCATACCTATAAATATAGGCAATAGGACCCATACATCCCGATTATAGATCGGGAATTGAATGCATAGCATGTCATGTCATGGAATCATAACACCTATATGCTACTGTTTTCATGTTGCCAATCTTGGCCTGTTTGTAGTCTTGTTATCATAACCCCATAATAACTGTCGTATTTTATATAACAATCTCTTGGAACCTCATATGTTCTTACAAATAAGCTTGAAAAGTTAACTCGAATTTTAGAAAGATAATCTAACCTTGCAGATATTCATAACAAGTTTAAGGTGATTTACTTAGTTCCTAACTTGGTTCCTAGATAATTTATAAACGAAGTATTTCAAAAACCAAGTCTTCTAATAGTTTAAACATTTAAGTTATATTAGAGAGTTTCAAAGATCGAGAGTTACTTTAAAGATTTTTCATAGTAGCTTTAGTGGGGAAAGAGGGCTGGTTACACGTGATAGGGGTATCCCGTGATATTTTAAGCCACATCACCCAAAAAAAGAATAAGAATTCATACATGCGGACATAAAATCAAGGAAACCGATAAAATGACATGTAGATTTTGAATACTCTATTTATCCGAACGAGTAGAATATCAAAATAGTAGAATCATGAAAAAAATTCAGTTGAGATCCAAATGCCTTTCACTGAAGGTCTTTCTAGCAAGAGAATAGCAAAATATCACAATCGGCGTTTTAGGAATTTCCCAGGAGTGGTGCTAAAATGAGGGACATAGCTTAGCCTTAACATACCTTTCCAATGAATGCTCGAATGGCCATAGCTTCTTCATGAAAGTTGTTCCTTATGTACTAAGCTTCACAAAAACTATATATACATAGCTGGTACACACCTATAAACAGTCCATAGTTACTCTTAAATCGGCAGATTTGACATATTGCCCCAACTTGACAAAACGTCCATAGAAATTCAAAAAAACAATCATAAAAGAGTCCCGAGATGATTACCTTAGTTAACCAAGTGTAAACCTTGAAGAAACACCACTAATTACAAATATATCTTCAAAAACTAGCTCCAAATGCAACTAATAGAAGGTAAAAATGATTACCACGTGTAGAGATCACGTTTCTAGGCACAGGGGAACCTTTCATGGTAGGAATCATCAAAAACTAACCTCCATCATGCAAGAATTCCATCAAAACCCTCTCTTAAACTTTCTTTCTTGTTTTAAAAGTGAAAAGAAATGTTTTCATGGCTTAAAACGTTGAGTAAGCCGACATACCACATTTTTTACTCGACCCGGATTACGACCTGGATTCTGCCCCGGCAGTCCGCGGTAAAACCCTCATAACTCTTTACTTCAATGTCGATTGGATACGGGGTTTTTTGCGTTGCAAACTAGACTCGTAGGCCTTCGATTCGGTAGTTCATGGACCTACTAAATCTTTATATACTGAGAGAAAACATCGAAGACATTTGACCCAAAATTAAGAAAATATTATTAGAGAAACATTGATAACTTTTGCCGACCTTAGTTTTGCTAATTTACTTGACTTCAAAATTTAACATATGAACCTTGTGCTATTATAATACCTCATAACACACTATTCTTATCATGTTAGACACTCATAGGCTTATCCCCATGGTATGTAGTAATTTAAACCTTTCAAACGGAAGTAGTTCTACTAGAGCCATTTCTTTAATCATGAACTTTGTTTGAAGGGTCTCTTTGACCATAAACTTTAGTTTAGTTCCTTGATATTTCCACCCATTTGACATCTTAATCTCCAATGTACGATACCAAGTCATAAACACCTCATATAACAACGCCACACATATTATGCAAGAATAGAGAAAAAGTACGGGATCTTACTGACTGCACTCTTGTTATGCTTCTATTGATTGTAGAACCTGTGTAGTGAAGTTTCAGTTTCCGAATGAGCCTATCCTAGAATTGAAGGGGAGAAATTCTAAGTCTAAGGGTCAGTTTGTTTCTTTTCTGAAAGTTAGAAAGACGATTTATAAGGGCATCATTTACCATTTAGTTAGGGTGGATGTAGATTTTGAAACCCTTGAGTCAGTCCCCATTTTGAATGAGTTTCCGGAAGTGTTCCCAAATGATCTACCCGATATTCCTCCCGAAAGATAAATAGACTTTTGCATTGACCTTATTCCAGATACACAACCTCTTTCTATCCCTCCTTATAGAATGGCTTCAGCAGAACTTAAGGAATTGAAAGATCAATTAAAAAACTTGTTGGATAAGGGCTTCATCCGACCAAGTATATCCCCATGGGGTTCTCTAGTTTTGTTTGTTAGAAAGAAAGATGGTTCTCTCTGAATGTGTATAGACTACCGGCAATTGAATAAGGTTACAGTTAAGAATAAGTATCCTCTCCCAATGATAGATGATTCATTTGACCAACTTGAAGGGGCAAGTTACTTTTCCAAGATTAACCTCTGATCGGATTATCACCAATTGAGGGGGAAGGAAGAAGATATTCTGAAAACTGATTTTAGAACCTGATATGGTCATTTAGAGTTTTTGGTAATGTCCTTTGGTTTGACTAATGCTCCAACGACATTTATGGATTTGATGAATAAGGTGTTTAAACAATACCCCCATATGTTCGTGATTGTGTTTATTGATGATATATTTATTTATTCAAGGAGTGAGGATGATTGCATAAATCATTTAAGTATTGTGTTGCAAATACTTAAGGAAAAACAACTCTTTGCAAGGTTAAGAAACTGTGAGTTTTTGTAGCGACCCGTAAAATGTATAAGTGAAACTAGAGCTTAACTAGTGTGTGTTTAAGTTGTTGTGGGGTTTCATGGGGTAGAATGTTGTCCCGAGCTATGGTTGAGGTGTTTAGGGGTTAAACGTATAGGTACAAATCCCCAAGGACCACCCTAGGATGGTCCTTGTGGAGGACCCTTAGCGTAACCCCAATGCTGCCCCAGAAGAAAAAAGTTGCCAAAATGAGAGTGATCTACAGAAGGGATCCACTCCCGGTAGGTCTATCCATTCCCCGTGGATGGCCTCTGTAGGTAAAGGCCCCCTAAACCAAGACACAACCATAAGCCATGGCTGACCAGAACGGGGCATGACCCAATCCACTCTCCGTGGTTTGGTGTCGTGAGTCCCCACCTGTGTTACTGGTTTGGTTCGGCCAAGGTGAGGGCCATTTGGTAAATTAATTTTAAGTTGGGGGACGGTTATTTTAGGTTAATTATTGTATTTTAAGATTATTAAAAGTATTAAACTCTATTTTCCAATTCATTATTTCAAAACCCAAATTAGAAACCTCCCATCCCTTCCAAAAGTAGTCTCTTTAGAAACCTCCATTTGAGGTGAAGACTTCAAGCTTCCAAGGTCAAGACTTCAAGTTTTTCAAGGGATTTTTGTGGGATTCTTCCATAAAAGGTATGGTAGTCTTCATCCTTGACTTAGTTTCTTTCAAGGAGCCAATTTTGAAGTGATTTCAATCTCCAATGTTCCCCAAAAACCCTACCTTTCAATCTGTGCAAGGGTTCGATTCTAAATGTTTTATAAAGGCTTTATTGCATTGAATTGTGAATGAATTGTGGATTTAAAAGTGAATTAAGATGATTTCTTCGTAGAACCCATGTTTTCCCCCAAATTCCTAAATTGTGATTTGTGAGTGGGAATTGATTGATTATGCAAGTATGTTGAATTGTTGATGTTTATATTGAATTAAGTAATTGAATCATGTCAATTTCCTATTCTATTGTAGTATTTTGGATTTATGGGTTGATGTTGGTTCGTAGCCCTAAGGGGCAATTTCATGAAGGATTATATACGATAATGATGTGAATTATATGTGTGTGATCTCAATGAAAGTATTATGATGATGTTTAGAATGTAATTGTGTTATGATTGAATGTTATTTCTCTATTAACACTCATGAATGATAATGATAGAATGTGAAGGGTTTCTTCAATGTATTGTTGGATGTTTAATTGGTAGGCTTAAGGCATCATTTTTCTTGTATTGATGAATGTGTCTTGACTTGTTGAATATGAATAGATCGCCTAATGTCATTCCTTTCATAAATGATCTAATGTAATAACGACTCTCGAATCGATAGGCTTATCGCATTCTTTTCCTATTGAGTCAATGAACTAATGCACCTTTAATCAATGGCTTATGTCATTCCTTTCATGTGTATACTAAACATAATGATGAGCCCTGAATCGATAAGCCTATGGCGTTCTTTCCATGATGATTCAAATGAGCTACCCTAATTATGAACCATGAATCGATAGGCTTATGACATTCCTTTCATATGTAATAATGTACTTTGGGTCGATAGGCTTATGACACCTCTCAAGTATGATAATGTAATGTGAATGAAATACTCTATGGGAATGTAGGCTAAGCACCGAGTGGATATGGTTAGATGGAAACTCTCCCAACATTAGGCTAGGGTTCAAATGAACATCTTCTTATCCCATAACTATGTACCCACATAGGACATTAGCTAGTGGATCCACCTAAGCTAAAATGCTACCTATTCTACCTTAGGCAAGTAGACCACATTTTTACGGTGTGGGTTCATATGACATCGGATTCCATGATCTAGCTCTCATGGTCTATGTCGGTTACACTCATGTTCCCATCATGTGAGATGTGCATTATGGTTTCTTGAGGAGTTCTATGAAGTATGGATGGTAGTATGGGATGCCATCTATGCATTGCATGAGTTGGCTTTGAGAGGGTCATAGTGAGGTCTCTTAGTCTTAATGACTAATATATGAATGTGTCCTAAAAGAAGTTAATGAATAATGTTGACTCTTATATGCTTAAATGAGATGATGTATGCTATACTTTGATTGTATTATGTGTTACTTCCTTGTTATGACTTGTTGGATATGAATGTGCCTTGTCTAAGGTGGCGTCAAAGGAGTACTTAGTGTTAGTAGTACTATGGGATGCTACTTGCACATTGCACAACTATGACTTAAGGTTGCCTTAGGTGATGGTCCTTATGTGATGATATCACTTATGATATGTTTATGTCTCTTATGTATGAGTATTGTATGAAGATGAAAAGGTAGAATGGTAAGTTCACTTTTGTTGACATTAAGGTGGTGCTTTAATGTGGATGGTGCCATGGGACGCTATCCATACATTGCACAAGGTATAGCTTGAGGGTTACTTGAGGTGAAGCTTAATGTGAATGTAATGGGTTATATGTTGATTATGTCTCTTATATGATGAAATGACTTGTATGTTGGTTATGTTTGAATATTATGGCTCTTATACTTATTTTCATGAAATTTTATCAAAATGGCATAAAAGCATGACTTTTAAATAAAATGTTTGTTTTAAACATGGCTTTTGCATGGCTATCATACTTAGTACTTAATTATGCTAGCCCATTCTTCTTCATGTTTTACTACAAGTGTAGGTTCCGGCAAGTGAGATGCTTTCTTTTTAGATCAAGGACTTGGATTTGAGATTCTCCAAGACTAAGTGGTATGTCATCATAGATCGAGGGCAAATACTTGATGTTTCATTTTCTTTCATGAAAAAGCCTTTGTTAGACTTTTCGATTGTAAAGGGTTGTGACCCAACTTATGTTTCGGATGTTGATATTAGACGGCCATGTGAGACAATAGACTTCCGTTGTGTTTTTCAAGAGTTTTAAATGAGTTTTTTGATTGTATGGTTTGAAATAATGTTTTAATTTCGTACTATTTCTATTATTGAATGCAATGAAATGCTATGAGGCTTGTATGAGACCCTTTCAGAGTCAAGTACGCCGTGTCACATCTAGGGGCTAGCCTTGGATCGTGACAAACATGGTATCAGAGAAAAAGATTTTGGAAATGTTTTTTAAGATTGATGTCTCACAAGCCACGTCTAGTAGAGTCTTGTTCATCGATGTGAGTCGTGACACATCTATGAGCGAATGGCTATAGGACGTTAGGAAGTTACATTTCTTTCATTATTCTTGAAATCGTGCCTTAGAGTTTAGCTTTATAAGTGTCCTTTTCATATTCCTTTTCTTGTGTTTATAGGATATGAATACAAGAAGGACTACAACAAGGAGAGTGGAAGAGGAAATTGTGAACGAGGGAGTTCCTCCCTGAGATCCCCAAGGTCCTCAAGGTGACCAAGTTTCGGTTGAAGCTCCGACTATGACCAATGAGGAACTTAGGTCGGCACTTTTGATGATGGCTCAAGCCGTAACTATTCAAGCTCAACTCATGACGGCTCAATCTACTAGGGGTGTTGAGGCTAATCTGAACCCTATGGTGAGTACTATGGCTTCTAGGTTGAGAGACTTTGTGAGGATGAATCCTCCGATTTTCCTAGGTTCTAAAGTGGGAGAGGATCCCCAAGAGTTTTTGGAAGAGATGTACAAGATAGTCAATGCTATGGGGGTGACTTCTAGGGAAAAAGTGGAACTTGCCTCCTACCAATTGAAGGATGTTTCCCAAGTTTGGTTCAGTCAATGGAAAATCAATAGTCTTATAGAAGCTGATCCTATAGAATGGGAGGAGTTTAAGGAAGCTTTCCATGGTAGGTATTTTCCCCATGAGAAGAGGGAATGTAAGGTGGAGGAGCTTATAAACCTAGGCATGGTAGCATGAGTGTGGAGAAGTATTCCTTGAAATTTACCCTATTGTCTAAGTATGCTCCATCCTTGGTGTTCAACCCTAGAGATGAGATAAGTAGGTTTGTTATCGGTGTATCAGACCTAGTTGAGGAAGAGTGTCATACGACAATGCTCCATGATGATATGAACATTTCTAGACTTATGGTGTATGCTCAATCTATTGAGGAATCCAAACTCATGATAAAAAATAGGGAGTTGAAGATTTTTAGGCCTGATGAGCAAGGTCAACCTAGGTTCAAGAAGATAGATCCAAACAAAGATTCTTCAAACACTCCTAAGGTTAACCAAGAGAAAGGAAGTGGGTCTCCATTTCCAAAACCCATTTGTGCCAATTGTGGGAAAAGGCATTATGTGAAGTGCCTAGCCGGTACTAGTGGGTGCTATGGTTGTGGAAATAATTATCACCAAGTGATAAATTACCCTACTCTTATAGCTAACCGAAAAGAGGCTAAGCAAGCTTCTCTTGATGGCTCGGATCCCAATGCTCCTAAGAGAAACTGTTTCTATATGCTTCAAGCTAACAAGGCCAAAGGAGCTAATCTGGATGAAGGCACCAGTATGTGGTAGTTCCTTATAGATTGTGAATGTCTTGTTGAGATTCCTATGTTGTTTTTCATGTTAGCCTTAGTTGGGTGTACTCCCAAGTGGGGGATACTATGTTGAATAGTAAGGTTGTTGAGAGTTCTGATATCCTTATCTCTTTCCTTCTATTCCTATTCAAGCTTGAGACCAAGAGTTCCTTGTAGCTTGTTTCATGTTTTGGAGTCATGTGTGATTATGTGTTTCCATTGTCTCCTTATGTTATACATGTTCTTAATGAGTTTATGTTGGAATGAGAAAATGAGTTTCTATGAGTTATGTTCCTCTTGTTGATTTGCATTTAGTATGAGTTGTTTATATGTTTCATGAGGTTGAATTGTTGAACATGCCTAATGTGCCTTTATGAAGAAATTACATAATGTGCTTAATGATGTTATGATGAGCATGATGCGAGTTGGAGAATGTGATTCCACCAATGTAATGAGAAATGTTGAATATATGATGCATAATGAGTTTGTAGATGTAGTTCCTACCTTCTTGAGTTGCATGCAGTATGTTTGAAATGGAGTTGAGGTTTCCTCCTATTTTTGTGCATTGTTTATGATGTTGCATGCATGATGGGCTGCTAGTCTTGATTCGTTAACCCCATAATGTTTTTAAAGTTTCATTCGAGGATGAATATTCCTAAGTGGGGGATAATGTAACGACCCATAAAATGAATAAGTTAAACTAGAGCCTAACTAGTGTGTGTTTGATTTGTTGTGGGATTTTATGTGGTAAAATGTTGTCCCGAGCTGTGGTTGAGGGGTTTAGGGGTTAAACTTCAAGGTACAACTCCCCAAGGAACACCCTAGTGGTCCTTGAGGAGGACACTTAGCCTAACCCCAAGGCTGCCCCAAAAGAGAAAAGTTGCCAAAATGAGGGTGACCTACGGAAGGGGTCCACGTCCCGTAGGTCCATCCATACCCAGTGGATGGCCTCCGTAGGTCAAGGACCCCTAAACCAAGCAACGTCCATGAACCACGGCTGACAAGGACGGGGAGTGACCCAATCCACGACCCATGGTTTGGTGTCGTGAGTCCCCACCTATGTTACTGGTTTGGTTCGGCCAAGGTGAGGGCCTTTTGGTAAATTCATTTTAAGCTGAGTTAAGTTGGGGGACAGTTATTTTGGGTTAATTATGGTATTTTAAGAGTATTAAAAGTATTAAATCTATTTTCCAATTCATTATTTCAAAACCAAAATTAGAAACCTCCCCTCCCCTCCAAAAGTTCTCTCTCTAGAAACCTCCATTGGAGGTGAATACTTCAACCTTCCAAGGTCAAGACTTCAAGTTTTTCAAGGGATTTTCGTGGTACTCTTCCATAAAAGGTATGGTAGTCTTCATCCTTGAATTAGTTTCTTTCAAGGAGCCAATTTCGAAGTGATTTCAAATCTCCAATGTTTCCCCTAAAAGCATAGTTTTCAATATGTGCATGGGTTCGATTCAAAACATTTTCGAAAGGCTTTATTGCATTGAATTGTGAATGAATTGTGGATTTAACGGTGAATTAAGATTATTTCTTCCTAGAACCCATGTTTTTCCCCTAATTCCTAAATTATGATTTGTTAGTGGGAATTGATTGTTTATGCAAGTATGTTGAATTGTTGATGTGTATATTGAATTAAGTGATTGAATTATGTCAATTTCCTACTCTATTGTAGTAGTTTGGATTTATGGGTTGATGTTGGTTCATAGCCCTAAGGGGCAATTTCATGAAGGGTTATGTATGATTACAATGTGAAGTATATGTGTGTAATCTCAATAAAAGTGTTATGTTCATGTTTAGAATGTAATTGTGTTATGATTGGATGTTATTTCTCTATTAACACTCATGAATGATGATGATAGAATGTGAAGAGTTTCTTCAATGTATTGTTGGATTTTGCATTGATAGGCTTAAGGCATCTTTTTTCTTGTATTAATGAATATGTGTTTGACTTGATGAATAGGAATCGATAGGCTTGTGTCATTCCTTTCATAAATGATCTAATGTATTGACGACTCTCAAATTAATAGGCTTATGGCATTCCTTTCCTAATGAGTCAATGCACTAATGTACCTCAAATGGATAAGCTTATAGCATTCCTTTCATGTGTATACTAAACGTAATGATGAACAATGAATCGATAGGCTTATGGCGTTCTTTTCATGAGGATTCAAATGAGCTACCCTAATAATGAACCATGAATCGATAGGCTTATGACATTCCTTTCATGTGTAATAATATACTTTGGGTCGATAGGCTTATGGCATTCCTCTTAAGTACGATAATGTAAGATGAATGAAATACTATATGGGAATGTAGGCTAAGCACCGAGTGGATATGGTAAGATTGAAACTCTCTCAATATTAGGCTAGGGTTCCAATGAGCATATTCCTATCCCATAACTATGTGCCTACATCGGACATTAGCTAGTGGATCCACCTAAGCTAAAATGCTAACTAGTCTACCTTATCCAAGTAGATAACTTTTTTACGGTGTGGAGTCATATGACACTGGATTCCATAATCTAGATCTCATGTTCTATGTCAATTAAACGCTTATTCACATCATGTGAGATGTGCATTATGGTTTCTTGAGGAGTTCTATGAAGTGTGGGTGGTAGTATGGGATGCTATCCATGCATTGCACTAGTATGCTTTGAGATTGTCGTAGTGAGTTCTCTAAGTCTTAATGGCTAATGTATGAATGTTTCCTAAAAGAACTTAATGAAGAATGTTGACTCTTATATGCTTAAATGAGATGATGTATGCTATACTTTGATTGTATTGTGAGTTACTTCCTTGTTATGACTTATTGTATATGAATGAGTCTTGTCTATAGTGGCTTCAAAGGAGTACTTAGTGTGAGTAGTAGTATGGGATGCTACTTGCACATTGCACAAGTATGACTTAGGGTTGCCTTAGGTGATGGCCCTTTTGTGATGATATGACTTAGGAAATGTTTATGCCTCTTATGTATGAGTATTGTATGAAGATGAAAAGGTAGAATGGTAAGTTCACTTTTGTTGACCTTAAGGTGGTACTTTAGTGTGGATGGTGTTATGGGACGCTATCCATACATTGCACAAGGTATAGCTTGAGGGTTACTTGAGGTGAAGGCTTAATGTGAATGTAATGGGTTCTATGTTGATTATGTCTCTAATGTACTGAAATGACTTGTATGTTGGTTATGTTTGAATATTATGCCTCTTATACTTATGTTCATGAAGTTTTATCAAAATGGCATAAAAGCATGACTTTCAAATAAAATGTATGTTTTAAGCATGGTTTTTGCATGGCTATCGTACTTAGTACTTAATTGTGCTAACCTATTCTTCTTCATGTTTTACTACAAGTGTAGGTTCCGACAAGTGAGTTGCTTTCTCTCTAGATCAAGGACATGGATTTGTGATTCTCCACGACTAAGTGGTATGTCCTCATAGATCGAGGGCAAGTACTTGATGTTTCATTTTCTTTCATGAAAAAGACTATTGTTAGACTTTTCGATTATAAAAGGTTGTGACCCTACTTATGTTTCAGATGTTGTTTTTAGATGGTCATGTGAGACAATAGACTTCAGCTGTGTTTTTCAAGAATTTTAAATGAGTATTTTGATTGTATGATTTTCAATAAAGTTTAATTTCGTACTATTTGTATTATCGAATGAAATGAAATGCTATGAGGCTTCTATGAGACCCCTTCGGGGTCAAGTACGTCGTGTCGCATCTAGGGGCTTACCTTGGGTTGTGACAGTTTTGGCTAAGATCTATGGCTTTTATAGGTCACATTGTTTCAAGTATGGGTATTGAGGTCGATCATATTAAGACAGATGCAGTCAAGAGTTGGCCTAGACCTCTATCCCCTTCGGATATTAGAAGTTTCTTGGATTTGGTTGGTTATTATAGAAGGTTTGTTGAGGGGTTTTCTACGATCTCCTCTCCATTGACAGCATTGACTAAAAAGAAAGCTAAGTTGATATGGTCCGAAGCTTTTGAAAAAAGTTTCCAAGAATTAAAGGATACACTTATTTTTGCTCCAGTGTTGACTTTATAGGAAGTGAGAGATGGTTTTGTGGTTTATTGTGATACCTATATAATTGGGTTAGGATGTGTGCTTATGCAAAATGGGAAAGTCCTTGCCTATGCTTCAAGGCAACTTAAGATTCATGAGAAGAATTATCCTACCCATGACCTTGAACTAGCGGCGGTCTTTTTGGCCTTACATATTTGGAGGCATTATTTGTATGGTTTTCATTTTGATGTTTTTACCGCAATATGTATTTAACCCAAAGGATCTAAATCTTCGCCAAACAAGGTTGTTTGAGTTATTGAAAGATTATGATATGAGTGTTCTCTATCACCCTGGTAAGGCAAATGTGGTGGTGAATTATCTTAGTCGGTTATGTATAGGTAGTGTTGCTCATATTTAGAACGATAGAAAAGAGTTGGTTCGAGATGTTCATAGATTAGCCTAGTTGGAAGTTCAATTAGTAGACTCTACCAAGGGTGGTGTTATGGTTCAAAATCATCTTTTATGGCGGATGTGAAAGCAAAGAAATATCTTGATCCGACCTTAGTTGAATTCAAAGAAGCGGTGCTTAAAAAGTCCATTGAGGCTTTCTCCCAAAGGGGTGATGGTGTACTTTGATATCAAGGTCATTTGGGTGTTCCTAATGTTGATTACTTGAGGGAACATATATTGTCAGAAGCCCATAGTTCTAGGTATTCCATTCACCCGGGAGCCACCAAGATGTACCTTGATTTGCGGGAGATCTATTTGTGGAATGGGATGATGAATGATATTGCAGAATTTATGGCTAAATGTTCTAATTGCCAACAAGTGAAAGTTAAGATTCAGAAATCGGGAGGTTTGTCCCAAGACAGTAGGATTCCTACTTTGAAGTTGGAATATTTAAATATGGACTTCATAGTAAGGTTGCCACGTACTTGGCGACAATATGATTCGATTTGGGTTATAGTAGATCGAATGATGAAATAGGCTTATTCATTCCCGTCAAGATTTCTTATATGGTGGAAGACTATGCCAAGTTATATTAGAGGGAAATGGTAAGGTTGCATGGAGTGCCTTTGTCCATTATCTCCGATAGAGGTACCCAATTCACTTCTCAGTTTTGAAAGCCTTTCCAAATGGGCCGTAGTACTCGTGTTAATCTTAGCACTGACTTTCATCCCCAAACCGATGGGAAAGCGGAGCATACTATCCCAAGTTTGGAAGATATGTTAAGAGCTTTTGTGATTGACTTCAAGGGTAATTGGGATGATCATTTGCCTTTGATTGAATTTGCCTATAACAGTAGTTATCACTCAAGTATTGGTATGGCTCCATTTGAGGCATTGTATGGTAGGAGGTGTAGATCTCCTATACGCTAGTTTGAGGTGGGTGAAGTAGCCCTAATAGGCCCCGAATTGGTACATGAGGCTATAGAGAAACTTTGACTTATTAGAGAAAGGTTGAGAACATCCCAAAGCCGACAAAAGTCATATGCTGATATTAGAAGAAGAGATCTTGAATTTAATGTACATGATTGCGTTTACTTGAAAATCTCACCCATGAAGGGTGTAATGAGATTTGGTCAGAAAGGGAAACTTAGTCGCCGTTTTGTATGCCCATATCAGATTTTGAGACATGTTGGTAACGTTGCTTGTGAACTTGAATTGTCTAATGAGTTGGCATCAGTGCATCTGGTTTTCCATGTCTCTATATTAAAGAAATGCCTTGGAGATCTGACATCAACAGTTCCCACGGAATGTTTGGGAGTTAAGGGAATCTTTCTGATGAAGAAGTTTCGGTTGAGATTTTAGACCAGCAAGTCAAGAAATAGAGGAACAAATAAGTTGCTATGGAGTAATCATTTAGTTGAGGGTGCTACTTGGGAGGCCGAGGCCGATATGATGTCCCGATATCCTCATCGTTTTCCTTCTACTCCTACTCTACCTTGAGGTATTGAGTTCCTCATGGTTTACTCTTTTGGTATCATGTGTTTTACATGTTTCCATGATTTCCTTATTATGCATGTTCATGAAAAGCTTAAGTTTTCAGAAAATGAGTCAACTGGATTGATTTTTATTTGTTTATGTGCATTTGAGAATGAAGTGCATATCGACCATATGATAGGATTCTTTGAACATGTTTTAGCTTGGAGTTGATGTTTCCTCCTCAGATAGATGCATTTGAGTATGAGTTGCATATGAACTTCATGATATGAAGATATGAGCATGCTTTGGCTTGGATTTGAGGGTTCCTCCTTGGATATATGCAGTTATGTGATTTCATACATGATGGGCAACTAGTTTGACTCTTTTCTTTCATGAGGTGACTAGAATTCCATTCGAGGACGAATGTTCCCAAAGGGGAGATAATGTAACACCTTAGAATCTAGTAGTCTAAGCAAGGGGCTAAGTGACAAGTCACTAGCCAAGGGACTGAGCCTAGGTACCCTTCACAAGGGCCCAAACGGGTCGTGAAGGGCACCATGATGCGTGGTGTAGCCCGTGGTGGCTCATAGTAGCAAGACAAGAAATTTTTCCCTCACGCGAGCACCTAGACAGCGCGTGGTGAGGGATACAGTGACTGCCTAAAACTTGACCCTCCACACAAGCCACATGACGACCCGTGAAGGCCTAAACGGGTCGTGGGAAGGGTCGAGGGGGAAGTTGAGTTTAAGAGTGGCAAGCCAAGCCACTGGTGAAGGACCACAACTCGTGAGATCCTTGACAGCTGGTGAAGAGCCTTGTGAAGGTGGGTCGGTAGTTTTTAAGTTAGGGGCTTATGGGTCTTTTCCAAATTTCTTTAATACAAAGCTATGTCTTTTAAACCAAGCCAAGGACCCCTATATAAGCAGTTTTAACCCCAAAACTCACCCATTCAAGTCATTCTCTTAAATGCACCAAAAGAATTGGGTTCTTTCTCTCCAAAATATTTCTCTCTCTAAAACTTGAACAAGAAGAAAAGGTTGAAGATATGGTCAAGGTCAAGTCTCCATTCCTCAATTGCTTTTGGGCTTTGATAGCAAGGTATGATAGTTTTTCATCCATGTAATCCTTGCATCCATGGTGCCCCTAAGTTCTCCAAATTGAAGAGTAGAATTCCCCAATTTGAATTAGGATTTTCTTCTAAATTGTGGGTCTTTGTAAATGTTGATTCAATTGAGTTAATCATGATTGATTATGCATGAATTGAGTGGATTCTATGCTTTTATGATGAATTCCCGTGTACCCATGTCTACCCCATGTTTCTAAGTAGAAATTGATGTAAATGGATTTTATGTTATGAAAGGAGAAATTAACGGTTTAGATGTATTCTTATAGGATTGATAAGGTACATTATGAATTGCTTTGATATTGAAGCTTATGTGATGAATTATGATAGGAATGGATTTGAGAGTGAAGCCTATGCGTTAATTATTAATTGATGATGTGATTGTTGTGGAAGGGATTTTCTTAGGGCTGGACATTTGATAATTCAGTTCGGGTTCAATTTTTTTTTCGGTTTTCAAGTCTTGTAATAAGTGTACCGAGCACCGAACTGAAATAATTTATTTCGGTTCAGTCTTTATCATTTCGGTTCGGTTTATATTATTTCGGTTCGGTTTTTGTTAGTTCGGTTTTTCTTGAAAACAAAAGATAATCAAAGTATAAGTTACCTTCTGGTCGCCGCCTCACCTATCGGTTACTACTGGTTGGCTGCTTCGGGATTTTTGTCGCGGCGGGAAGTGGGAAAGCGGTCGGCTGGTTGGTTGGACGTCGGCGATGAGAGACGGAGGAGCATGGAGTTTGTACTTTGAAAAGTTTGTGCAGTGTGTGCGATGAAAAATTGAAAACTGAAAATTTTAAAATTGACAACTGTAAATTTTGAAAAGCGTGCTGCAATGAAAAGTGAAAACTTAAATTTTTTTAAAAGTCTTGACCTAATTTACATTTTTCCTATAATATTTAATATTTATAATTAATATAATATTAATATATATTATAATATAATATATTTCGATTAAACCGAAATACCGAAAAAACAAAAATTCTATACCAAAAAGCGAACCGAAATACCAAAAATATGAAATATATACTGAAAACCGAACAAAAAACTGAAATATCAAACCGAAATACCAAAAAAAATTGGTTCGGTTCGGTGTTTCGGTTTTTCGGTAATTATGACCAGCCCTAGATTTTCCCACATGATTTCTTTTATGTGTATGAATGTGAAAGGCTTTCTTACATTGAATGATTCTAGGTTTAAAGTCTTGCTCACCTAAAGTGAATCTAAGTTAAAAGACTAAGAAATTGATGAGGCTAGAAAAGATTACCCTTGACCTCTAAATTAGAATAGAATATGAGGTGATTACCCATATTCTCTAGATTAGAATATGAGGCGAGTACCCTTATACCTTGAAGTTGAACAAGGGGAGACTACCCAGTTCCTATTATGTAAGTTTGGCAAGGGGCAAATACCCATGATCCTAAATAATAATTGGGCTAGAAGCGGCAACCTATGATCTCAAAGTAAGAAAGATAAGAGGCGACTACCCATGATCATTTATAGTTAGGCAGGTGGTGACTCCCCGTGTCTTTAAAAGTAAGCTATAAGATGTGAAATGTTATGATGAATGATTATCTTGGAGTGTTGCTTGAGTTTGCCTTCCATGATGAGTATGACTAGAGGCGGTTACCCAAGTCTTGACTAAGGATGAATTGAGGTTACTTCAACAATTACTCCTTATATGTTATGATGATTAGTATGTGTATTGATTATGTTTTATGACTTTTATTGCCTAATGCTTATGTTTATGTTATGTATTTGCAACCTATCATATTTAGTACATTCTTATACTAACGTATACTCTTGCCTACATTTCTTATCCAAATGTAGGGTCCAGCGATCTTGATTCTCATCCCCGTGGCTAGGATCTATGGTAGAGGAAAGACTCAAAGATTGGTGAGTCCTCATTGCATTCGAGGATTTGACCACCATTTTCCATATGTTCTTTCATTTTAGTTTGTGAACATTGTTGTATGGGTTGTGTCCCAAGATTCTATTATATTAGACGGTTGTTGAGACAAATGTATTAGACTTTCGCTTTTGAAATGAAAACTTTGATTGTCTTGAAATGCTTTAAATTCTCCTGAATTTCCATTAACTTGTCTGTGAAATATAAGTCTTGTATGAGGCCGCTTGGGGTCTTGTAAGCAATGTTACATCTAGGGGGTACCCTTGGGTCATGACAATAAGATAGGTTGTCCTTAATACCAATATTCTCAGTAGGTACTATAAGCGGATGATCACCCATACACTTCTTCAACATTGATAGATGGAACATCGGATGGACTGTTGCTAACTCTAGCGGTAGCTCCAACTCATAAGCTACATTGTTGATCCTCTTGGGTATCCTGTAAGGACCAATATACCGGGGATTAAGATTCCCCTTCTTTCCAAACCTCATAACACCCTTCTGGGTGAAACCTTCAAATAAACCCAAACATCCACCTAAAACTTCAAGTCTCTTCTCCTAACATTCGTATAAAATTTCTGACGACTCTGCGTTGTTTTCAACCTTTCTTGAATGATCTTCACTTTCTCCATAAATTGATGAACTAAGTTTGGTCCTATCAACCAAGCTTCACTCAAATTACCAAATAGGAGATTACATCTTTTCCCATAAGGAGCCTCACAAGGAGCAATCTGGATGTTAGAGTGATAGCTATTATTGTACGGAAACTCTATGAGAGGTAAGTGATCATCCCAATTACCCTTCAAATCGATAACAAAAGCCCTCAACATATCCTCTAACATCTGAATCGTACACTCCTCTAGACCATCAGAGGATGCAAAGTAGTACTCAAATTTACCTACGAACTCAAACCATTATGGAAAGACTTCAAAAATTGTGCGGTGAATTGTGCTCCTCTATCTATAATGATAGACACTGAAACTCTACGAAGTCTGAATATCTCCTAAATATATAATCTGGCATAATCCTCTACTGTATAGGTAGTCTTTACCAGTAAAAAGTGAGCTGATTTAGTCATCCGATCCACAATCACCGAAATCGAATCATGTTGCCTACGAGACTGCGACAAACCACTGATGAAATCCATATTGATCATCTCCCACTTCCATTTTGGAATATCTATATTTTGAGCCATACCACTAGGCCTTTAGTGCTCTACCTTGACTTGTTGGCAATTCAGGCACTTAGTAACAAACTCTGCAATACACCTTTTCATATTACTCCACCAATAGAATTCTCTCAAGTCATGATACATCTTTGTGGAATCAAGTTGAATCGAGTATCTGGAGCTATGAGCTTCCTCCATGATCCTCTCGTGGAGTTCATTGACCTTTGGTACACACAACCTACCTTAATATCTCAACACACCATCTCCTCCTTGTTCAAAAGCCATCACTTTCTACTTACGAACATTTGCCTTCAACTCAAGCAAAATAGGGTCTTGGTCTTGTTTCTCCTTCACTTCAGACACTAGTGATGATTCAGCCTCATTCATCACCACTACTCCATCTTCATTGGAATCCAACTAACGAAATCCCAAGCGTGCAAGTCTGTGCACATCTTTGGCTAATTCATTCTTTCACTCCTCAACATGGGTGGTACTAACCATAGATAACATGTTCAAAGCATCAGCAACAATATTAGGCTTACCTGGGTGGTAAAGAATACTCATGTCATAATCCCTAAGCGATTCTAACCACCTCATCTGTCTGAGATTAAGCTCTTTCTGATCGAATACAGACTGCATACTCTTGTGATCGGTGAACACATCAACATGAACATTGTAGAGATAGTGATGCCATATTTTCAAAGAAAATACTACACCAGCCAACTCTAGATCATGAGTTGGGTAATTATTCTCGTGAATTTTAAGTTGTCTGGAGGCATAAGCTATAACTTTGCCATTCTACATCAATACACAACTCAGTCCAACTGTGGACGCATCACAATACACCACAATGCTTGTGTACCTTCTGGTAAGGTTAACTCTAGGGCAGTAGTTAACCGTGTTTTCAATTCCTGAAAGCTTTTCTCATAAGCTTCAGACCATTCAAACTTTGTTGTCTTCTGAGTCAACTTTGTCAACGAGGATGAAATAGCTGAAAACCCCTCGACAAACCTCCAATAATAACCAACCAATCCCAATAAGCTCCTAATATCAGTTGGAGATATGGGTTTGGGCCAGTTCTCGATTGCCTCAATCTTTTGTGTGTCAACTCAGATCTTATCACCAGAGACAATATGGCCTAAGAACGCCATAAACTCAAGAAAAAAATTACACTTATAAAATTTAGTATACAACTCTCTATCCTTGAGAGTTTGGAGAACTACCCTGAGATGACTAGAATGATTATCCTCGTTCCTTGACTATATTAGGATGTCATCAATGAATACGATAACAAACATATCAAGATAACGCTTAAACACTCTATTCATAAGATCCATGAATGTTGCAAGAGCATTAGTCAAACTAAATGATATGACAAGAAACTCATAGTGACCGTAATGGGTACTTAATGTTGTCTTAGGGATGTCTTCTCTTACTCTAAACCAATGATAGCATGATCTGAGGTTTATCCTAGAAAAGCAAGTGGCACCCTAAAGTTGATCAAATAGACCATCAATTCTTGAAAGTGGATACCTATTCTTGATAGTGACATTATTAAATTTGCGGTAATCAATACACATCCTAAGAGAACCATCTTTCTTCCTCACAAATAAGACTGGAGAACCCTTAGGTGAGACTGTGGGTCAAATAAAGCCTTTATCAAGGAGATATTTCATCTTCTCTTTTAACTCTTTCAACTCAGTTAGAGCCATTGTATATGGCGGAATAGAGATAGGTCGAGTATCAAGAAGAATATCTATACCAAAGTATATTTCTCTCTTAGGAGGGACTCATGGAAGATCATCTGGATAGACCTCTGGAAACTCACTCACAACTGGAACTGGCTGAATAGGTGATGTCTTAACACTAGACTCATTAACTCGGACTAACTGATAGATGCACCCCTTAGAAACTAACTTTCCGGCCTTAAGATACGAAATGAAACAACCCTTAGGCACGGTTGAACTACACCTCCACTCTATAACAGGCTTATTAGGAAATTGGAACTTAACGACTCCAGTTCTACATTCAATTGCGGCATAACAAGCATGAAACCAGTCCATACCTAGAATAACATCAAAGTCCACCATATCTAGCTCAACTAAGTCAGCCATGGTGTCCTTGTGATAGACGAAAATGGTACAATCATGATAAACTCTCTCAACTAGAATAGACTCACCAACAGGTGTGGAAACACTGAAGGGCTTAAGAAGTTGCTCAGGAAGAATATCAAAATTCATAGCAATATATGGAGTCACAAAAGATAGACTCGCGCCTCCATCAAGCAACGCATATACATCAAAAGTGAAAACCTTGATCATACTAGTGACAACATCTGGCAAATTATCCTGCTCTTAGCGACTGGTGATAGAATATAGATCGCTTGCTTCTCCACCTATCCTTGAAGTAGCTCCTCTAGGTGCTGCTTTGACTTGTGGAGCCGCTGAAGAAGATTGGGCTCTATTTCCCTCGTTACCACTCCCCTGCGTGTTCTTAGGGAACTCTCACATGAAGTGACCCACTTGATCACACTTGAAGAAACCAGTAGAGCCATTATAAAACGCTCCACGGTGGTTTCTACCACACTTAGCACAAGTATGAGTCTCATTACCTCCTTGTGTCACACTACCTTGAGATTGTGCAGGTCTAGCTCTAAAGTTCTGAGAATTTTGATTCTTGAACTCACCATTGTTCCTTGGTACAGGTGCACTAGCAGATGATGGAGCAGGTCCAGTTGGCCTTTGCTGATAAGATGACCAATTTGCATTACCGTACTGCAGCCCGGACTCATTATCTATAGTATTAGCCTTCTTGTTCCGAAACTCTTCTCAATCTCTCAACCTATCTTCCTTAACTAGTCGTACTTGGATCATACGTATGGCTATGTCCATATCCCCTATCAATATAGCTTCTTTGCCCTCCTCACTTGATAGGCAAGACAACCCAGATACAAAAAGACTCATCCTACTCCTCATGTCAGCAACCATCTCCGGAGCACAGTGGAACAATTGAGTGAACTTGAGGCTATACATATGCACACTCATGGATTCCAGCTTCAACTTAAGGAATTATATTACGTTCGCCTCCCTCAGCTCACAGGGAAAGAAACGCCCCAAGAAGGCCTCTTTGAACACACCCTCAGCTCTACCCTTATTTCATTGATCGTACCAGACTCTATCAACACCATTTAGTTGGTATGCAGCTAGTTCCCCACGCTCATCATATGCAACATGCATCACCTCAAATCTGTAAAATCTCGAAAATTTCTAAGTTGTGACTCGAGTAATTCTTTATTGTGAATAAGTTTTTTCCCCAAGCGATTCAAAATTTTCTTAGATGTTAAGGTCGCTAAAACTTCATAGCATAAAGTTGAGTTGAAAATTTTCCTTCCAATTGAATTCCTTTATGAGATTATTCTTTGGTCAACTTCAAACGCCATAACTTGCAGTACATAATGAGTTAGGTGGCCCATAAGGTATAAAATGAAAGATCACTGAGTCTTCTTTCCAAAGCTGTTAAGTTTGTCAAATTCCAAGTTCAGATCAAGTAGATATGTCTATTTGAGTGCAGCCTTTCTAATTAAGGCAATTCATCCATTTTAAGGAGGGGTATTTTGGTCTTTTCCTTACCCCCCCCCTCTATCCTAGCTTTTTTTTGTTAATCTTTAGGGGTCTAAACTAATTGGAATCAATTTTAGTCATTCCTAAACACAGTTAGGGTTTTTTAGAGGAGTTCAAGAGGAGAAAAGAAGAGCGTTCAAGATTCTTGCGAGCTTTGAGAATTTCACCTAGAATTTAATTCTTTTGAGGTATGTAGGTTTTCATAGTGATGGGTTAGTTCACCCTCACGCCAATCATGAACTTCCTTATTGAATTCATTCATGAGATTTTGTGTATTGAGTTCTTGATGAGTTTTCTTGAGATTTGTTGTTCATTATTTATTAATGGAGTTTGATGGGTTCCTAAGGTGAGGATTTCAAGTTTTAGGGTTGTTCTTGATGAAATTTGAGTAGAATTATGTTTACTTATGTTGGATTTATGAATTTAAGGAGGTTTGGAAGAAATCAATCGAGTCTAGGTGAATTAGGATAAAAAATCATGAAGAAAATTCGTTGAAACTTTTTGAGTTGGGTCTGGGGCGACGTGCCAGTAGTGCGCCCAATCATACCCCTAGTAATGGAGGTCTAGCGCCCAATCTTAATTCAAATGATCATATATCCCTCATTCGAACTCAAAAATTAGCAAACTTTGTGGTGTTGGAAAGAGGATTCCATGGCCTTTCATTTTATATATTATGGGTCACCTAACTCATCATGTACTGAAAGTTATGATCGTCTGAAGTTGACCCAAAACTCATAACTTGGCATAAGTTGCAAAATTTTCAATTTAGCTCTTTCCAAATTAGTTCTTTCTAAATTTAGTTTTTTCTAAGGCGGGATATTACAATATCTCCCCCTTGGTTTCATCCTTCCTCGAATGAAACTACTCTAAGTAGAACTAAGGTGGTAACATCTAACACCCAGCTCAAACACCCAACAATCAATACAACACAACATAACATATCAATTAAAAGAGTATTCTTCAGAAAACATTACCTTGGTCTGAAATTTCTCCGGAAGGGAAGATATGTGGGTTTCTCTTCTTCGTATCCTCCTCAGCCTCCTAATTAGCTTCCTCAACAAACTGATTCCTCCATAAGACCTTGACTGATGCTACCTCCTTGGTCCTCAACTTGCGGACCTGACGATCTAGAATATGAATGGGTACCTCTTCATAAGATAGGTTGTCCTTAATACCAATAATTTAAGTAGGTATAATAAGTGAAGGATCATCCATACACTTCTTCAACATAGAAATGTAAAACACTGGATGGACTGTTTCTAACTCTTGTTGTAGCTCCACCACATAATCTACATTGGCAATCCTCTTGGATATTCTATAAGGACCAATATACCGGGGACTAAGTAGCTCCGATAATAACCTGATCTGAGGTATATCTTAGAAAAGTAAGTGGTGCCCTGAAGTTGATCAAATAGATCATCAATTCTCAGAAGGGGATATGTATTCTTGATAGTAACCTTATTCAATTGGAGGTAATCAATATACATCCTAAGAGAACCATTTGTATTCCTCACAACTAAGACCGGAGCAGCCCAAGGTGAGATACTGGATCAAATAAAGCCCTTAGCAAGGAGATATTTCATCTGCTCTTTTAACTTTTTCAGCTCAACTGGAACTAACTGAATAGGCTATGTCTCAACACTAGAGTTATAAACTCGGACTAAGTGATAGATACACCCCTTGGAAACTTACTTTCTTGCCTTAAGGTATGAAATGAAATGACCTTTATGCACTGTTGAACTACTCCTCCACTCAATAACTGGCTCATTAGGAAACTAGAACTTAACAACTCGAGTGCTACGATCAACTGTGGCATAAGAAGCATGAAGCCAGTCCATACCTAGAATAATATCAAAATCTACCATCTGTAACTCAACTAAGTCAGCCATAGTGTCCTTGTGATTGACAGAAATGACACAATCACAATGCACTCTCTTAACTAGAATAAACTCACCAACAAGTGTAGAAACACTGAAGATCTCAAGAAGTTGCTCACGAAGAATATCAAAATTCATAGCAATATAAGGAGTCACAAAAGATATACTCGCTCCCAGATCTAGCAAAGAATATACATTAAAAGTAAAGACTTTGATCATACTAGTGACAGCATCTGGCTAATTCTCTTGCTCTTGGCAACTGGTTATAGCATACAAACGGTTTCCTCCTTCGCATGTCCCTTAAGTACCTCCTATTGGTGTAGCTCTGTCTGGTGGAGCCGCTGAAGAAGATTTGGGCTCTATTGCTCCCATTACAACCGTAATTCCTGTTCTTAGGGCACTCTCTCATAAAGTCACCGTTCTGACCACACTTGAAGAAACTGGTGGAGCCATTACGACACACCCTGAGTGGATCCTACCACACTTAGAAAATGCAGGAGTTCCATTACCTCCATGTTCCACATACCTTGAGATTGTGTAGGTCTAGCTTTGAAATTTTGTGAATTTTTATTCTTGAACTCACATATATTCCTTAGTGCAGGTGCATTAGTAGATGATGGAGCAGATCCATATTGCTTATGTTGAAAAGAAGAACGGCTCGTATTGCTCTTCTGCTGCTCAGACTCATTCCTTGTTGTCTTAGCTTTCTTGTTTTGGAACTCTTCTCTAACTCTCATCTTATCTTCCTCAACCTGTTACACATGGATCATCATCATTGTTATGTCCATATCTCCTATCAGCATAGTTGTCTTGCCCTCCTTACTTGACAGACGAGACAACCAAGAAACAAACAGACTCATCCTACTCCTCATATCAGCAACCATCTCTAGAGCATAACGGGATAGTTGGGTGAACTTATGGCCGTACTCATTCACACTCGTAGATTCCTGCTTAAGATTGAGTAATTCTCTTACCTTGGCTTCTCTTAGTTCACGGGGAAAGAAACGCCCCAAGTAGCCCTCTTCGAACACAGTCCAGCTCACAATTGGTGCATACTCAGCTCTATTCTTCTTCCATTAGTCAAATCATAGTATAGCAACACCCTTCATGTATGCAACTAGTTCCACTTGTTCAGCATCATCAACATGCATCACCTCAAATACCTTCTACAACTCTTTCATAAAGTTCTCTAGATCCTCAGTGACACTTGAACAACTGAAGTCTGGAGGATTCATCCTTAGAAATTCACGCATTCTGGACATATCAACCACATCATGTTGAACCCCTCTCTGTTGCCCTGCTTGGTTGGTCACCACTTGCTCAACATTCAAATAGCATCCCGAAACTCAGCATTAGTGACCTCTCATTGGGGTTGCACTCTAGGTGCATTGGCTACCCCTTGATCCTGAGGTTCAACATTTCTCTTAGCGGAATGACCTCAAACAAATCTTTGTGGAGGCATGATCTAAAAGACACGTGTAAGCATGAATTAGAGAGAAACTTCATAGAGATAAACTCTATCGCTTGAAAAAAGTATGAAAGAAGTGAGATAGTACCTAAATGTTGCAGCCTCCTAATTATAGATGTGTGCATTTCACACTGATAAAAAGGACTCTACAGACATGGTTTCATAGACACCTTAGGACTCTTGAACTTTGTGCTTTGATACCAAGTTTTGCACGCCCCAAGCCTACACATTGGGTGCAACCGGAACTGGAGAACCATTAATGGCCCCAAGCAAACCCTTGTCCTGGCTCAACTCTCAGTGGAAGACTTAGTTAACATAGAATGGTCTCAAAAGATAAATTCAAATAATAAACTCAGAATGTTTTAAAGGAAACATTCAAGTGGCCAAAAAGGCAACTCAGGTCTCAACATAAACAAAGGAAAATGAAAAAACTCATGAACTACTGTCTATCTATTTATGAAGCCTTTAATACTATAAGGGATGTCGGGAAAAGACCCCTGATAATCATAACAACTGAAATAACAGAAAGTAAATAAGGGATCCTCTAAAAGCAAGGAGGCTCACCAAACAACTCTGGAACTTAACTGGATCAATAAAGCGCTAGATATTGATCATAGTATCACGACCTAGGGGTACCACCTAGATGTAACATGGAGATAGAACCTCGAAAGACACCATGTAAGCAACTTGGCATATCATAACATAAAGAATTAGAACAATAACAGTAAAACACATTTCAAGTCTTAAAAAGTTTTTCATAAAAGTAAAGCGGAAGTCTAGACTTGTCTCAATTATCCATCTATTACAATCCTTGAACCAAATTGGGTCATAGCCCAAGAAAAGATAAATCTGAAAGTAAAAGTACAAGAATGAAACTACAATGATAATGTCCATCCTTGAATCTTTAGGACTCACCACAAGCAAGGAGAATAGTCAAATCCAAGCTTGAACCAAATGATCACCGCCTTAAGAACCGCACCTTACACTTGTGAAAAATGTAGGAAAATATGGGTTAGTACAAAATACACTATGATAGCCATGCATAAAATCATGAAAACATGTAAAAAGGGACATTTTAGTTGAATGCATGCAATTTACTAAGTTAAAGCATCATTTTAAAGACAATGTAAGAGCATAAGTAATAAGAATAACCAACTCATAGATCATAATATCAGAAAAGGAAAATGTCATAAACACCCTCAAAGTATATCTGTGCAATGCATGTAGAAGATCCCATAATCTCACCCATACCAAGTAAAGCTTCTTGAGTAGTCGTAGTTCATTAGTCATAATGGGATTAAGCCTTAACTAACATAGACCATTTGAGCTTACATGGAATCCGGTGTTACCCACACCGAAAAGGGTTGTCCTACTTGCCTAAGGTAAGACCATAGTTTATTAGCTTTTAGGTGGATGCACTAGCTAACTAACCTACGGGTCCACGTAGTTAGGGGATAAGGAGATTGTTACTAGAAACCCAGACTCAACTTTGGTAGAAGTTTTCCATCTCATGAGATACATACTTTGGGAACCCGGACTCAGCTAGTGTAAAAGGTCTCATTGGAAGCCGGACACAAATTATGTAAAAGCTTCCATATCATATTCAATATCAACTCAGTGCTAAGCATTACTTCCCATAGATTACATATTTAGTCTTGACTTAAGTTCATATTTATGGAAGACTACCTTGACACTCAATCCAACTAAATTCATACGATAGCTCATAGATTCAATGGGTGAGAATGGCATTTCAACCTTAGAATCATCATATTGTGAGAAAACCTTTCATATTATATCATATCCATGCACAAGTGCGTACATGAGGATAACTTCCAACAACTAGATCATAGTCATATTCACTTTACTCTCAAAGTGTTCATAAAGCATATATCTAAATCTCAAAATCATGCACAATTCTCATACTTTCCCCTTCAATGACCATACATCACAATCCATCAACACATCTAGAATTACTAAATTAGATATGAAGGATAACATAACTCAAGTAGCTCAATTATTATTTGCATAATCCTATCATATTCTACTTGCATCAATCAATACACACACTTTGAGATCCGAATTGGGAAAATAAAGGAATTCATGGATTCTTGGGGAATTCAAGATAAAACCATATAAAATCATCAGTATATCCATAATAAAACATAATTAAATCATTAAAAATGAATTTGAAAGGAATCCATGAGATTGAAGTCAAACCCTAACTTTGGGGGTTTCTAGCTTTGAAATTGGGGGTTTTGAAAAGGTTCCATGGATGAAAACTATCCATGAATGAAAAGCTACCATACCTTAGTTATGTTTCTCCAAAGAATTTGAGTGAAAAAACCGTGTTTCTTCAATCCCTAGCTTCAACTTTCCTCTTCTTCTTCTTTGTGTTCTAGAGAGAGAAATTTTGAGAGAAGATGAACTTTTGGGATTTGATTAAGGGGTTTTGGTAATAATGGGTTGAATGGGTGTATTTTGACTTAAAAAGACTTATATAGTTGTATAAAAGTAAGGCAAAACGACTTCAATTTGATCGGACTTAAAAAGGAAATACCCAAATTCCACTCACTTTAAGTGAGCCAGGGACCACATGGAGCTCCACGAGCCGTGGTCATGACCACGAGCCAGGGTCCCATCTATAGTCTTGAGGCAGTGGCATCTCAACAATTTCCTTTAGCTCAAAATCCCAATGGATCTTCATGAGGGGCTCCACGAGCCGTGGAGCAAGACATGAGACGTGGTCTCTCTCGTGGATCTTGGGGCAGTGGCTAGGCCAAGCCACCCTCCATGGCCATTCCACTAAGGCAAGTTCAAAACCACTCCCACGAGCCGTGAATTGGTTCCTGTGGAGGGGTCACTTTTTGAGGCAGCCTAAGGAGGCTACTGCCTCCACCTCCACGAGTGGCACCACGACTCGTGGTGCCCACTATAGGTCGTGAGGACACTTGTGGTCTTGGTGGGCAGTGCCTTGGACAAAATGGACGGCCTTGTCCCCTCGCCTTTGCGCTTGACCTTCTCCCTTGACGTTAACCCTTACATTTTAGATTTAGTTAGTCTACTAGTTTCCGGAGAGTTACAATATCTCCCCCTTGGGAACATTCGTCCTCGAATGATGATCTAAACACCTTATGGAATTGAAGACTCAAGAATAGCAACCCATCATGCATGAAACATCAAAAATAATTCATAATTTAATGCAGGAAACTTTGACTTCATCTAAAACATGATTAATGCCATACAAGGAAGTAGGAACTACATCTAACAACCCAATATGCATGAAACTCAATATTTCTCGTATTTATAAGAGGAACTACCTTCTCCAACTAAAATCATGCTCAACACAATATCCTGGAGCCAATATGCAATTACTCTCAAAAGCATACTAATGCAAGTTCATCAACTAATCTCATGAAGTCAAATAGGCAACTCACACTAAATGCACAACGACATGATGAACATAAATCATAAAAACTCATTTTCTTACTAAACATGAATTTCATCAAGAACATGCATAACACAAGGAAATCATGGAAAATCACATATCACTCACATGACTCCCAAAACACTAAAACTCAAGAGGAGCTAATTACCTTAAGCTTGAATAGGAGTAGAAGGAAAGAGATGAGGATATCAGGACTTCATATCGGCCTCGGCCTCCCAAGTAGCACCCTCAACTAGATGATTTCTCCATAAAACATTCACGTAAGCTATTTCCTTGTTTCTCAATCTCTTGACTTGCCAGTCTAGGATCTCTACCGGAACCTCTTCATATGAAAGTCTTTCATCAACTCCCAACCCTTCTAAGGGAATAATGGATGTCGGATCTCCAATACACTTCTTAAGCATAGAAACATGAAATACCGGATAAACCAAAGTCAACTTATTTGGCAAATCCAACTCATAGGCAACTCCCAATACATTGGAAAATTTGATATGGGCCTACATACCGGGGACTAAGTTTCCCTTTCTTGCCAAACCTCATCACACCCTTCAAGGGTGAGATTTTCAAATAGACCCAATCATTCACTTCAAATTCTAGATCTCTCCTTCTCACACATCAGCATAAGACTTTTGTCTACTTTGAGCCATTCTCAACCTCTCTCTAACGAGTCGAACTTTCTCAATGGCTTCATAAACCTATTCGGGACCAATAATAGAAATTTCACCTACCTAAAACCAACCAACCGAAGACAGACATCTCCTACCATACAAGGCTTCAAAAGGAGCCATACCGATATTAGAATGATAACTATTACTGTAGGCAAACTCTATCAATGACAAGTGGTCATCCCAATTACCTTTAAAATCTATCACGCATGCCCTCAACCTGTCCTCTAAGGTCTGAATGGTGCGTTTTGCTTGACCATCCGTTTGAGGGTGGAAAGCAGTGCTAAGTTTCACCTTATTACTAAGCCTTTTTTTGAAATGACTTCCAAAAGTGAGATGTAAATTGAGTACCCCGATCCGAAATAATAGATAAAGAAACCCCATGTAACTTAACTATCTCACTTATATATAACTTGGCATAGTCTTCCGCCGAATGAGAAACCTTAACAGGAATAAAGTGGGCTGATTTTGTCATCCTATCGATAATGACCCAAATAGAATCATGTTGCCTTCGAGTGCAAGGAAAACTCACAATAAAGTCCATGTTCACATCTTCCCACTTCCAAGTAGGAATAGGAATAATTTGTGACAAGCCTACCGGCCTTTCGTGCTCAACCTTAACTTGTTGACAATTAGAACATTTGGCTACAAACCCCACAATATCTTTCTTCATACCGTTCCACCAATAGACTTCCCGTAGATCACGGTACATCTTGGTGGCTACCGGATGAATAGAATATCGAGAACTATGAGCTTCTTCTAAATTTTGTTCCCTCAAACCATCAATATCCGAAACACATAATCGACCTTGGTACCTTAGCACCCAATCTCCCCCTTGGGAGAAAGCCTCAATGGACTTTTTGAGTACTGACTCCTTCAACTCAACTAGTTGTTTAGATTTCACATCCATCACAAAGGACGATTCGAAACCATTATGGACCATGACACCACCCTTGGTGGAATCCACTCATTGGACACCTAGTCGGGCCAACCTATGCACATCATGAACAAACTCTTTATTTTCATCCTCTACAGGAGCCACACTACCCATGGACAATCTACTAAGTGCATCCGCTACAACATTAGCTTTGTCAGAGTGGTAAAGGACACTCATATCGTAATCCTTCAATAATTCTAACCACCTTTGTTGATGAAGATTCATGTCTTTTTGACTAAACACATATTGAAGACTCTTGTTATCGGTGAAAAAAGGAACATAGACCCTATACAAATAATGCCTCCATATTTTCAAGGCAAATACAACCGCCGCTAATTCAAGGTCATGAGTAGGATAATTCTTCTCATGGACTTTAGGTTTCCTTGAAGCATAGGCAATCACCTTACAATTTTGCATAAGCACTCATCCCAACCCCACTCTAGAGGCATCACAATACACCACAAAACCATCTGTACCTTTCGGTAAAGTCAACATCGAGGTGGAAGTAAGTTTATCTTTCAATTCTTGGAAACTTTTCTCACAAGCTTCCGACCACACAAAGTTAGCTTTCTTTTGAGTCAAAGCCATCAAAGGAAAAGCAATGGAGGAAAACCCCTCAACAAACCTTTTATAGTAACCGACCAAACCCAAAAAGCTTCTTATATAAAAAGGATTTAGAGGTCTAGGCCAACTCTTGACTGCATCCGTCCTCTTAGGATCTACCTCAATACCATTGCTTGACACAATATGACCAAGGAAAGTTATGAACCTTAACCAAAATTCACACGTGCTAAACTTTGCAAAAAGTTGGTGGTCTTTAAGAATTTGCAACACAATTCTCAAATGATCCATATGTTCATTCTCACTCCTTGAATAGATCAAAATATCATCGATAAACACGATCAAAAACATGTCTAGGTAATGCCTGAACACTCTATTCATTAGATCCATAAATGTCGTCTCGGCATTAGTTAAGCCAAATGACATCACCAGAAACTCATAATGTCCATACCGAGTTTGGAAAGCCATCATGGGTATATCATCCCCTCTCACCCTCAACTGGTGATACCCCAAACGAAGGTCAATTTTTGAGAAGTAACTAGACCCTTAAAGTTGATCAAACAAGTCATCGATTCTTGGAAGGGGATATTTATTATTAATGGTCACTTTGTTCAATTGACGATAGTCGATACACATTCTAAGATACCCATCCTTCTTTCTAACAAACAACACCGGAGCACGAGATGCTTGGTCGGATAAAACACTTATCTAGCAAATCTTTTAGTTGCTCTTTCAACTCGGCCGAGGACATTATATAAGGAGTAATGGAGATAGGCTGTGTTTCCAGTAAAAGTTCAATACCAAAATCGGGGAAAACTTTGGGGAACTCATTTACTACCAAAACTGACTCTAGAGAAGAGGTTTCAGATTCAACATCCCTCACCCTAACAAGATGGTAAATACACCCTTTGGAGATCATCTTCCTAGCTTTAACGGAAGAGAACCTCTAGGTGTAGAATTTCCCCCTTTCAACTCTAAAATAGGCTCATTTGGAAATTGGAATATAACAACCCAAGTTCTACAATCGATTGAGGCATAACATGCATGCAACCAATCCATACCCAAAATCACATTAAAGTGTAACATGTATAACTCTACCAAATCCGCCAAAGTAACTCTATGGGACAAGGAAATGGGACAACTTCTATAAACTCTTTTTGCCACCACCGAGTCGCCAACCGGGGTAGAGACCCAAAAGGGTTCTACGAACACTTCAAGGAGTATTTCAAACTTCATGACCACAAAATGTGTTACAAAGGAAAAAGTAGCACCGGGGTCAAAAAATTCATATACATCAACAAAAAAGACATTTAACATACCGGTCACAACATTTGGGGAGCTCTCTTGGTCATTTCGAGATTGAAGAGCATAGAAGCGGTTTTGCTTTTGGGCATTGGAGTTTAAACTACTTGGAGGAGCTTGTTTATCTTATCTTCCCTTAGCATTGATCATTGGACAATCTCTCATCTTGTGGCCAACCTTCCCACAACCATAACACCCATCGATGCCAACAAGGCACTTACCATCATGCCTCTTTCCACATTTGGCACAAGTAGGCCTTGCCATAGTAGATCCCTTACCATTTCCCCCTTGAGGTTTAGGGTTAGACACCCTATCATTATTGTCCCTTGGGGAAGAATTTGAGGAACCTTGGTTGGAGAATTTTGTTTGAACCTTGGTCGACCTTGTCCATTAGACCTAGCATTGGAGAAGTTCCCATCACCGGATCTAACTTTTTTCACCTCTCTATTCTTTTCCTTGAGTTTAGACTCCTCAATTTGTTGATCATAAACCATAAGCCTTAAGATATCCATGTCATGGAGGAGCATTGTCGTACCACACTCTTTTTTAACCAATTTGGACACACCCGACATGAACCTACTCATTTTGGTCCTTGAGTCAGCCACCATGCTTGGATCATATTTGGAGAGTTGAGTGAACTTTAAGGAATACTCCTTAACACTCATACATCCTAGACGAAGGTTGATGAACTCTTGTACCTTAGCCTCCCTCAACTCTAGGGGGAAGAACCTATCAAGAAATGCCTTTTTGAACAATTCTCATTCTACTGAGCCCGCTCCTACGGATCTCTCACCCTTCCATTGATCATACCAAACTTGAGCCACATCTTTTAGTTGGTAGGTGGCTAACTCCGTATTTCTTTTCGAAGACACCCTCGCAATAGCAAGAACTTTATAAACTTTATCAATAAACCTTTGGGGATCCTCTTCTACTTTAGAGCCACAAAATTCGAGAGGGTTCATTCGAGTAAAATCCCTAACCCTTAAAGCAGCCGAATTCACATTAGGATTCACCAGGGTTACAACTTCTCTATTGGCTTGAGCCGTCATGGATTGAGCCAATATTTTGAAAGTAGACCTAAACTCCGCATGGGTTACATTCTCAACCACGTGATCAACCAAAGCTTGATTAGGTTGAGGAGGAGCTCCTTGATTCACATTCTCAACTTCCATCCTTCTAACGTTAGCCCTTCGTGTTTTCATATCTTAAAGACACAAGGGACTTTATAGAGCTAAAATCTACGGCACGACTTAAGAGTAATGAAAGAAGTGAAATTTCCTAAACATCTTATAGCCTCTCACACATAAATGTGGCGCGCTTCACACTCATGAACAAGACTCTACTTGACGTGGCTTATGAGACATCATCCTAGAATCATTCTAATCATTGTGCTCTGATTACCAAGTTTGTCATGACCCACGGGTACCCCCTAGATGTAACATGGCACATAGAACCCCAAAAGGCACCATGTAAGCCACTTAGCATATCAAAACATAAAGAATTAGAACAATAAGAGTAAAACACATTTCAAGTCTTAAAACATTTTTCATAAAAGTAAAGCGAAAGTCTAGACTTGTCTCAATTAGCCATCTATTACAATCCTTGAACCAAATTGGGTCACAACCCAAGACACCATAAATCCGAAAGTGAAAGTACAGGAATGAAACTACAATGATAATGTCCATCCTCGAATCTTGAGGAATCACCACAAGAAAGGAGAATAGTCGAATCCAAGCTTGAACCAAATGATTACCGCCTTAAGAACCAGACACAACACTTGGGGAAAATGTAGGAAAATATGGGTTAGTACAAAAATACACGAAGTATGATAATCATGTATAAAATCATGAAAACATGCAAAAATGGACATTTTAGTTGAATGCATGCAATTTACTAAGTTAAAGCATCATTTTAAAGACAATGGAAGAGCATAAGTAATAAGCATCACCAACTCATAGATCATAATATCATCAATGGAACATGTCATAAATACCCTCAAAGTATACTTATGCAATACATGTATAACATCCCATAATCTCCCCCATACCAAGTAAAGCTTCTTAAGTAGTCTTAGTTCATTAGTCATAATGGGATTAAGCCTTAACTGACATAGACCATGTGAGCTTACACAGAATTCGTTATTACCCACACCGAAAAGGGTTGTCCTACTTGCTTAAGGTAACACCATGGTTTGTTAGCTTTAGGTGGATCCACTAGCTAAGTATCCTACGGGGCATGTAGTTATGGGATAAGGAGATTGTTACTAGAAACTCGGATTCAACTTTGGTAGAAGTTCTCCATCACATGAGATACATACTTTGGGAACCCGGACTGAACTAGTGTAGAAGATCCCATTGGAAGCCGTACACAACTTATGTAAAAGCTTCCATCTCATAGTCAATATCCACTCGGTGCTAAGAATTACTTCCCATGGATTACATTTAGTCTTGACTTAAGTTCATATTTATGGAAGAATGCCTTGACACTCAATCCAATATAATTCATAAGATTGCTCATAAATTCAATAGATGAGAATAGCCTTTCAACCTTAGAACCGTCATATTGTGAGAAAACTTTTCACATCATATCATATTCATGCACTAGTGTGTACATGAGGATAACTTCCAACAACACAACAACTAGATCACAATCATATTCACTTTACTCTCTAAGTGTTCATAAAGCATATATCTAAATCTCATAATCATGCACAATTCTCATACTTTGCCCTTTAAGGACCATAGATCACAATCCATCAACACATCTAAAATTACTATATTAGACATGAAAGATAACATAATTCAAGTAGTTCAATTATTATATGCATAATCCTATCATATTCTACTTGCATCCATCAATACCCACACTTTGAGATCCAAATTGGGAAAATGGGGGAATTCATGGATTCTTGGGCAATTCCAGATAAAACCATACCTTAGTTATGATTCTCCAAATAATTTGAGTGAAAAAAGCCTTGTTTGTTCAATCCCTAGCTTCAACTTTCCTCTTCTTCTTCTTTGAGATCTAGAGAGAGAAATTTTGAGAGAAGATGAACTTTTGGGATTTGATTTGGGGGTTTTGGAAATAATGGGTTGAATGGGTGTATAAAAGTAAGGCAAAACAACTTCACTTTGATAGTACCTAAAAAGGAAATACCCAAAACGCCCCTCACTTTAAGTGAGCTGCCAGGGACCACGTGGGGCTCCACGAGTTGTGGTCCCATCCGTGGTCTTGAGAACCTCTCGTGGACCTTGAGGCAGTGGCTAGTCCAAGCCACCCTCCATGGCCATTCCACTAAGGCAAGTTCAAGACCACTCCCACGAGCCGTTTAAGGCTTCACGAGACGTGAAGTGGCTCATGTGGAGGGGTCACTTTTGAGGCATCCTGAGGAGCCTACTACCTCTACCTCCACGAGTGGCACCACGACTCGTGGTGCCCACTATGGGTCGTTATGACCCTCGTGGTCTTGGTGGGCAGTGCCTTGGCCAAAATGGACAGCCTTGGCCCCTTGCCTTGACCCTTGCCCATTTTCCTTGGCTCTTGACCTTCTCCCTTGATGTTAACCCGCACGTTTTAGCTATAGTTTAGTCTACTAGTATCCAGAGTGTTACACCTTCTTACCTGTAATAAAAGATGCAGGCAAAATGACGTATGTACATGGAATGTGCGAGAATGTGAGGGGAAATCCAAATACAAGACATAAGCTTAAATTGGAACTGAAGAAACACTTACTTCCTCTTAACTCAACTCAAGGATACTCAACTTACTCAAATCATTTTAATATAAAGCAGTAGTAAAGATGCATTATAAAGAAAAGCTTTTAAAATAGTAGATAACAACTCGATTTATTAGAAAATACAATATACTCAGTTTATATGCAAGAATGCAAAATAAACTTTATATATGAAAATACAAAATAAACTCTGTGGGATATTTTCTAACCGACAACCATCACTATTAGCTATGTGATAATACAGTGTCTACCCCACGCTGTCAGAACTATCTTATACTTTGTCGGGGCATAGGACCTACTAACTAATAGATCCACTAGTCTATGCTAAAAAGTTATAAGGAATAATCTAAAAAGTATGACCCTTTCTACCCATGTTGGCTACATGGTTAATGGGGGTTGTGAGTTGTTAGAACTCTCCCGCATATCGGTGCTCAATACTACTCCCAAAATATAACTTAGCTCATTATGTTTTAAAGAAAAAATTTCCTCTTCTTCAACTATGAGATTATTACTCAAAAGATTTTCTCTTAAAAGAGATAGTACTCAAAACTGCTAATGAACTCTTTAAGAAATCGGTGTTTCCTCTTTTCTTAAATGTAAAAACATTTCTCTTTGGAATACTTATTTCCCATATATCATTTTAAATAAAATGAACTCAGCTCTCTCTTCCTCAAACTCAACGCTCATGTCTTAAAACAAGTTTAAAAGATTGTAAAAAGACCTCTTAAAATATCTCGAATAACTCTCAAGACTTGGCTCTTAGCTCTACCTTGAATTTTGAATTGTGGATTCAAGGTTATGATTCATGTTATGAACTATTTCTAGATGCTTAGAAGTAGTTTACAGTGATTAGGATCAGTAGGGAGTAAAGGTATACTTTAGAAGAACCTAAACGAAGCAAACGACAGAAAAAGGGTGGGGGTTGGCAACCCTACCGCACAGCTGACGCGGGGCGCCAGCCCCTTAAATTTAGAGAGCTCATTTTGGCGCACCACACCGGACCTGCTAGCACATCTGGGGTGCGCCACTCCACCCCTCCCCCGGATCATCCCGACGAACTTTTTTTCTCATTTTCTGACCCTAATTTATCTAGAATCGATTTCTTTTATCAAATTCTCCTTAGACTCAATCACCCAATACAAGTACATGAGCATCTACTCAAAAACAACTCTCAAACTTAATATAATTATCTCAAGAACCCATCAAACCCATCCTAATTCAAGAACGAAAGAAATGCTTCAAGAACTCCAATCCTTCAACTTTGAGAATTAAGTTTGTATTAAAATATCATGATTGGCATGTGGGTGAACGAACCTAACACTATGAGAACTTACATACCTCTTAGGGATTAAACCCTTGACGAAACAACCATCGATTCGCAAGAAAACTTGATGAAAGCCTTGACTTCTCTCATTTTCTTCTCTAATAGAACTCTTCACAAAACCTTAAGCATATACGGGATTTGTAAAACTTATTCAATTCAGATTTTACCACAAAATAATACCTAAAGTCATTTTAATCTGATTGGGTAAGGAAAAGACCAAAATACCATTCACTAATTCGGGTAACTTTCCTTAACTGGACATGCAGATTTCAAATGATAATATTTTCCTCATCCGAACTCAAAAATTACCAATTTTTTTGGCGTTGGAAAGAGGATTACAATATCTTTTGTTTGATATCTTATGGGTCATCTAACTCTTCATGTACTTAAAGTTATGGTCGTTTCAAGTTGACGCAAAACTCATAACTTAGCATAACTTGCAAAATTTTCAATTTGGCTCTTTCCAATTTAGTTCCTTCTAAATTTAGTTATTTCTAAAGCGGGATGTAACAAAAGGATTCATAAGCTTGGAAGGTTTCCTCGCCTAAGTTGAATCAAGAATAAGGAGCTATTCTAATGAACTCTATGTTGGATAGCCTACTTTATTGTGTTTTTTCATGGATAATTAGATGAATATGATTAATGACTATTCTGTGGGATTTTTGCTTAGCACCGAGAGGATATTAAGATGGAAGCTCTCCTGTAGTTGAGGTCGGGTTTCTAGTTCAATCTCCCTATCCCATAACTATGTGCCACCATAGGTTTATCTTAGATAGACACTAGCTAGTGGATCCACCTAAGCTAGAAGTTTATGGTTCTTACCTTGGGAAGTAAGGACTTCTCTTTTTTGTGTGGGATAGACACCAGATTCCATTTTATAGATCACATCGTATATGTCGGTTAAAGGTAAATCTCCCACAATAATGAACTAAGGTTACTTTCTAAAAGTATCTCAAATGTATTTTTAAATATGTTTATCTTGCATTGACCATGATTTTGATTCATTTTTCTAACATGTTATTTTATGATTTAGCTTGGTCATTGCATGTCATGTAAAGTCATTTTAGCATGACTTCATAATTCTTATGCATTGATATCATACTTGGTACATTCCATGTACTAATGCATACTTGTGTCGACATTGTTTCACTAATGTAGGGTCTGACGTTCCTACCTCTCATACTTGTGGCTAGTGATCCTGTAACGACTTGTTCCCATCGTTACAGAAATGCCAACGGTGGAAAATTTGGGACCGGAAACTTTTTCACAGTATTTGAATTTCCCCAACCTAGTCCAGATTTGGAAGAAATTTGAGTCTTTAAGGTGTAGGGAAATATGGTAACAATTGGAGGAGTTAATTTTGATTTTAATTACATGAGAAGTTTGATAACTCGTTAAGGAATCCGTACGACTTTACGGAATTGAATTTGAGTAAGTAGAACTCCTGCAATCGATCTTAGCGTGATGGGTATTTTCTGAGTGCCGTGGGTTAGAGGTGTGTTGTCAAATGGGGATTTTGGAATTCTTTAAATAGCTCACTGTTTCGTGCAAACTGCTCTGACGATGCTTTTTGTGGCTCTGGTGGGGCCGCTGCAGTAGGGTGAGGGTTGTTGTGGCGGGTTCGACGTGACTTAAGGTCGTAAATAAACCCCTAAACGACCTCATGATGCACTTTTCAACTTTTAGAGCTAAGGAACGAACTCCAGGTGACTCTTAAAAGTTTATTCAACATTCTTGAGGCTAAAGGTAAGCTTTTCACACCCTGAATCCGTTTTTCGATCCGTAGAACGTAATAAATGGGTAATTAATGATAGGGGAGGGTTTTGATCTAGATTCTATGGTGGAAACAACCCTATTTTGGGATAATAGGGATCATGGGTTTGATCTAGGGTTCACAGAATTGTTAGTAATCTGGGTAATTAGTGATTGTTTATTGATTCCCCTATTGTATTAATTATTTGTAGACCAAGAACAAGGGGAACGAATTCGGAAAGGGAAGGATCAAGTTTCTTAGGGTTTCAAGCTTGTTTCGAGGTAGGGGATGGTTGTGATTCTATGATTGTGTGATGTAGGTTTGTTCTTGCTTCATTATGATACTTGCATGTATGTGAATGTTGCATGATTGATCACACTTGTTGTAAATGAGATAGATGAATGATGAATGCCATGAATAATGACTTATTGTATGAACTTGAGAAGATACTTGTGATTGTGATTGTGGTGTGTTGAATGGATCGGTTGCCATGTTCCGGCATAAACATTGGATCGGGACCACGTTCTGGTTGCCACGTTCCGACATAAACATTGGATCGGTAACCACATACTCTAAGATTAATATAAGGTCTGGCTACCATCAATTGAAAATTAGGACTGAGGATGTGCTCAAGACAGTATTTAGAACCCGCTATGGGCACTATGAGTTTTTGGTCATGTCTTTTGGTTTGACCAATGCGCCTGCAGCTTTCATGAGTTTAATGAATGGGGTGTTCAAATTACTCCTTGATTCATTTGTTATAGTTTTTATTGATGATATTTTGGTCTATTCTAAAAGTGAGGAAGAGCATGCCAACCATCTTCATATTGTTTTGGGTGTTCTTGGTAAACAAAGGTTGTATGCTAAATTTTCTAAGTGTGAATTTTGGTTGACTACGGTTGCATTTTTGGGACATGTAGTGTCAAAAGAAGGGGTAATGGAAGATCGTGAAAAGATTGAGGCGATTAAGAATGGGTTCGGCCTAGCTCTGTTACGGAAGTTAGGAGCTTTGTTGGGCTCGCTAGCTATAATCGTCGATTTGTGAAGAACTTTGCTTCTATTGCCACTCACTAGACCAATTTAACCAAAAAGGAGATACCATTTTAATGGACTGAAAAATGTGAGGAGAGCTTCCAAAAGCTCAAGACTTTCTTGACCACCGCGCCTATTCTAGCATTACTGGTTGAGGGTAAAGATTTCATTGTTTATTGTAATGCTACACATTCTGGTTTGGGTGCTGTGTTGATGCAGGATAAGAATGTTATAGCATATGGCTCGCATCAATTGAAGTTGCATGAGAGGAATTATCCAACACATGATTTAGAGTTGGCAGCGATAGTGTTTGCTCTTAAGATTTGGTGAAATTACCTCTATGGCGTGAAGTGTGAGGTATTTACCAATCATCGTAGTTTGCAGCATGTATTCACTCAAAAGGACCTGAATTTGAGACAACGAAGGTGGATGGAGTTACTCAAGGATTATGATGTGACCATTCAATACCATCCGGGCAAGGCTAATGTGGTGGCAGATGCTTTGACTCGAAAAGCAGTGAGTATGGGTAGTTTAGCTTACTTAAGTGTATCCAGGCGACCCTTAGCCAAGGAAATTCAGACCTTAGAGTCTAAGTTCATACATGTAGTTGGGCATCTCAGAAAGAGGTGGGGTGTTAGTTAGCATTCAAGTGAGGGCCATATTTATTGATGAGATCAAGGCCAAACAATTTGAAGATGAAAATTTAGAAGAGCTTAGAAAGAAGGCTATGATTGGTAAGGCGCAAGACACCACTCTTGATGCGGATGGTGTGCTCAATTTTAAAGGGTGAATGTGTTCCTAGAATAGATGACTTGATTGAGCAATTGTTGGTGGAGTCTCATAGTTCGCGATATTTTATTCATTTGAGTGTGACCAAGATGTATCGAGATTTGAAGCGAATTTATTGGTGGTCGAGCATGAAGAAGGATATAGCGGAGTTTGTGACAAAGTGTCAAAATTTTCAACAAGTGAGGTATGAACATCAAAGGCCTGCAGGTTTGCTTCAAAGAACGCCAATTCCGGAATGGAAGTGGGAAATAATAGCCATGGATTTTGTGGTTGGTCTTCCCAAGACTTTGGGGAAGTTTGATTCTATATGGGTAGTGGTTGATAGATTGACCAAGTCAGCCCATTTTATTCCGGTAAGAATAGATTATAATGCTGAACAATTGGCTAAAGTTTATGTGAAAGAGATAGTGAATTGGGGTACCCCTCTCTATCATCTTAGACCGTGGTACCCAATTCACATCCAAGTTTTGGAGGAAATTGCATGATGAATTGGGCACACAACTCACTTTTAGTACAACCTTCCATCCACAGATAGACAGACAGTCCAAAAGGACTATTCAAGTATTAGAGGACATGTTGAGGGTATGTGTGATTGATTTTGGAGGACATTGGGATAAGTTCCTACCTTTGTGTGAATTATCCTATAATAATAGGTATCACTCCAGCATATATATGTCACCATTTGAGGCACTTTATGGGAGGGGGTGTAGATCACCCATATGATGGTTTGAGGCTTGGGATGTGAAACCTTTAGGGGTTGATTTAGTGAAGGATGCCAAAGATAAGGTGAGAAGTATTCAAGCTAAGCTTTTAGCAGCCCAAACTAGACAGAAGAAGTATGCGGATCATAAGGTAAGAGAAGTGGCATTTCAAACTGGTGAAAATGTTCTTCTTAAGGTATCATCCATAAAAAAGGTGATGAGATTTGGTAAGAAAGGTAAGCTAAGTCCTAGATACATTGGTCCATTTGATATTCTTGAATGTGTTGGATTGGTAGCGTATAGATTGGCTTTACCGCCTAATCTATCGAGAGTTCATATGGTATTTCATGTGTCCGTGTTGAAGAAATATCATAGTGATGGGGATTACATCATTAAATGGGATTCAATTGTGTTAGACAAATACCTCCCAGATGAGGAGGAACCGATTGCAATTTTTGATTGTGATGTGCGCAAGTTGAGGACCAAATAGATTAAGTCTTTGAAGGTTCAATGGAAGCATCATCCAGTTGAGGAAGCTACTTGCTAGATCGAGAGGGACATGCAAAACAAGTATCCCCAATAGTTCGTCGATTCAGGTACTACTTCATTCCTTCCTTAGCCTATTTTTCCTATGTTTTGTCACTCGGGGACGAGTGATAGGTAAATTGGTATCTATTGTAACGACATGTTCCCGTCGTTATAGAAATGCCAACGGGGGGAATTTGGGACGGGAAAAACTTTTTTGTAGTATTTGGATTTTCTCAACCTAGTCTAGATTTGGACGAAATCAGAGTCTTTAAGGTGTAAGGAAATCTGGTAACAATTGGGGGAGTTAATTATGATTATGATTACATGAGTGGTTAGATAACTCGTTAAGGAATCTGTACAACTTTACGGAATTGAATTCGAGCAAGTAGAACTCTCGAAATCGATTTTAGCGTGAAGGGTATTTTCTTAGATTCGTGGGTTAGAGGTGTGTTGTGAAATAGCATTTTGAAATTCTTTAAATAGCTCACTGTTTCGTGCAAGCCGCTCTGGCAGTGCTTTTTGTCACTCTGGCGGGGACGCTGCAGCGGGGTGAGGACCGTTGTGGCGGGTTCGATGCGAATTAAGGTAGTAAATAAACCCCTAAACTACCTCATTCTGCACTTTTTTATTTTTAGAGCTAAGGAATGAACCCCAGGCGACTCTTAACAGTTTTTCACCATTCTTGAGGATCAAGGTAAGCTTTTCACTCCCCGAATCCATTTTTTGATTCGTAGAACGTAATAGAATGTGTAATTTATGATGGGGGATGGTTTTGATCTAGATTTTATGGTGGAAACAACCCTATTTTAGGACAATTGGGATCATGGGTTTGATATAGGGTTCATAGAAATGTTAGTAATCCGGGTAATTAGTGATTGTTTATTGATTCCCGTATTTTATTGATTATTTGTAGACCAAGAACAAGCGGAACGAATTCGGAAAGGGAATGATCAAGTTTCTTAGGGTTTCAAGCTTGTTTCAAGGTAGGTGATGGTTGTGATTCTGCGATTCTGTGATTGTGTGATGTACGTTTGTTCTTGCTTCATTATGATACTTGCATGTATACGAATGTTGCATGATTGATCACACTTGTTGTAAATCAGATAGATGAATGATGAATGCCAAATCATGACTTTTTGTATGAACTTGAGAAGATACTTGTGATTGTGATTGTGGTGTGTTGAATGGATTGGTTGCCACATTCCGGCATAACTAATTGGGATCGGTTACCACGCTCCGGCATAAACATTGGATCGGGTACCACATTCCAGTATGCTAACTCTTTGGGTTAGGGTTCCATGAGAGGACCAATGACTTATTATAATTGTGTATATTGTTGAGCATATGATAATCAATATTGTACATGTTCGGTATTTTTCAAGTTTATAATGTTGTATTGACTTGCTTATGCTACACTTAGTGGGATTGTCGTGTGTATTGTGATTGTGTACTGATACTGCACTTGCTCTTATTTTTGTTGAGTACAGGGAATCTTCAAGTGGCTACTGACAGACCTCGCTTAGAAGATCAGTGATCGTCGTTCGAATTCAAGGCTGAGCCAATTCTTTCGGGCTGCCATGAGTTCTCTTTCCGTCTACGTCCACATTTCCGGACTTAGACATTTCTTTTATTTATTAGTACATTAGTTTGGGGTTGCATCCCTTCTTGTTTAGACTTGTTTAACTTTCGATGTTTTGGTACATTGACTTTCAGTTTCTAGGTGTATTTTCCGCATTGTTTAGTTCGTTGTTAGACTTTTGTTGGAGTTTATGGGAACTCCCTATTTATTTCCTTAGTATTTAACTTGCTTCCGTAACTTAAATATCTTAGTTTTAGATTAGTTGCTTGGTTTGGATTGTAGTAATGGTTCTCCCAATGGAGAGTTAGTGTGGGTGTCAATCACGACGGTTTGGGTCGTGACAAATCCCATATAGACATTAAATATTGGTGAGTCCTCATTTTACGAGGACCGAGACTCTTTCTCACTTTCATGTCTTTCCATTTCAGATTTTGTATGTGATGCATGTATGGATTACTCCCCAATCACTTCCCTTGTGATGTAATAGATGGCTTTGGACATACGCTTAGACTTCTGCTTTTGTCAAACTCTTTTATATGAAATGCTACTTTTAAACTCTTTGCGTCTATTATCTTGTATGATATATGCTAAGTGGCTTGTGTAGGTCCACTTGGGGTCCTATATGCCATGTTGCGCCTAGGGTCTACTTTGGGGAATGACACTTATTGTTCCTTATATGAAAAGTCATGATCCTTTGAAAAAGTGACAATCCTTTGAAAAAAAGTCACAACTCTTTAAAAATGTCACAACTCGTTTGAAAAAGGACAATCCTTTTTAAAAGTCACAACTTATCGGGAATGTCACAACCTTTCGAAAAAGTCACAACCCTTAAAAAAAAGTCAAAACTCATCAGAAAAGTCATAATTCTTTGAAAGATTCACAACTCGATCGGAAAAGTCACAACCTTTCAAGAAAACATATGCTATTCAATCAGATATAGATGGGTGTTTTAAGTAGGTGTGTCATAGTAAGTTAATGTTCATGTTAGGGAGTTCATGCCTTTAAAATATATATTAAGATTATGATATGATTATGACTATTTTTATTCTGTTAGGATTTTACTTAACATCGAGAGGACTTTGGAATGGAGGCTCTATTGTTAGTAGATGTTTGGTCTTTAGAAGCAATTCTCTCGTCCCTAACTACGTGCCCCCGCAGGATTTGTCTTAGAAAGACATAGCTAGTTGATCTACCTAAGCTAATATGTATGATCCCTACCTTTGCAAGTAGGAAAATCTCTTTTCGATGTGGAAAAGACACTGAATTCCATGTTATAGCTCATGTGGTCTATGACGGTTAATGATAAATATCCCACAAAATAACTATGATTTCAGTACAAAATGATTTACGATTTCCTCAATGTGTATGACTTGATCTTTCCTCATGATTTTCAAATATTCATTAACCTTGTCTCATGATTTAGCTTATTGAGTTTTAATACATTTTACTTGATCTTGCCTTATATGTTTTTAAACTCACTATGATATCATGTTTATGTTTATACATTTTCTCCATATTAAGTATATTTAAAGTATGGATGCATATTATGCCTATATTATTTCTTAATATAGAATTTGATGCTCCTTATCTCGGACGTGGCTGCATCGGGATTGCTCAGCTTCATTAGTGCTAGTGGTGAGTCCTCGTGAATGCGATATCACATCTTTTAGTTCATTTCTTTTCATTTCATTTTCAGTCTTCAATGTAAAATTTAAAATAGATAAATAAAAATAAATGAACTGTGTATAAATTTACAAACGGATCCCACAAAATATTTTCATGTAAAAGAGACGCAATTATTCGGATGTTAAAAGAATGCAAATGAAGAGTGTCAAATAGAAAAATCAATGAGCCCACATTTACAAAAGAAAAATACTTCAAGAAACTTACAATTGTAGGTGAAATGAGAAATTAAAGTGATCCTGGAATTTTTTTACTATATAATAAACTAGTATACGTATTCGCGCGTTGCGCGGTCAATTGATAATATAATTATAAATAGTTTATTTATCGACAATTTTAAAACTCAACCTATTATAAATGATATTATAAAGTTTATATTAGATACTGTTAGCATTTAGCACCTTGAGTTGTTATAGCAGATCCCTTATGAAAATCAATGAATAAATAAGCTTAATTCATTGTCTAAATTTAATTATAATAGTTTTTAGTATTATTTAATTTATTAATTTTTTAAAATCATAAATACCCTCACACAATTCATATTATCTTCATGTTAGAATAATAAAGACATAAGAAATTTAATAGTTAGATTAAAATAAAATGTAATTAAAAAATATTCTACCATTATGATGATACCAAACATAAAAGGGATAAGGGTCTGAAAAATACCCCAACTTTGGTCGAATTTGTTGTTGTGATACTGAACTTTCATGAGGACCTATTACCTCCCTAGACTATTTAATACCGTATTTTAAACATATATATTTGCCCACGTGGACATAAAAATTAATGCAAAATTATAAATAGCAATGTGTCCACGTGGGCACATATATACCTTTAAAATACACTATTAAATAATTTAGGGGGTAAAAAATACGGTATTAAATAGTCTAGGGAGGTAATAGG
>JAJOOH010011328.1:0-25204 GCA_029582605.1 Solanum gracilifrons | reverse complement strand
ATTTTTCTAGTTATTTTCAAATAATTCTAGCCATTTTATAATTTCTAAATAATAAAAAATATTTTTAGATAATTTTGTATATAATTAGTACATTTTATGAATATTTGAAAATCGTCTCAAAAAGATTTTATTTTGTTTAAATATTTTACTAATTAGTTTAGTTATATAATAGTTTACATTTTTGGATTAATTATTTTATAATTAAGTCGATTATTTTATTTCGTTAAGATTAAGAAGCTCATTAATTAATTTATATTAATTCATCTTATTTGGTTATTAGCCAAATACCTTAAACCCATCTAAGACTCAAAATTGGGCCTATTTTTCAGCCCAATTCCAATTCAAAACCTTCAGCAGCCCACCTCATCAGCCCACTTTTCAATCAATACAATACAACAACATACATAACCGACCCAACACATAAAGAAGCCCAAATTTTGGCAAAAAATACAATACACAGCAAAACGACCCCACCCTGTACATCGTCGTCTTCTTCACACGCAGTGAGCGAAGCAGATCAGCGACCAGAAATCGCGGACAGCAGCCAAAGTCGCGAGCAATACCAAACCCGTACGCGATCATCTGTAAAACCCATAACCCTAGCGGCCTAATCGTCCCCTTTTCCCCCTTTTGCGAATTCAGCTTGTCCCATCCCCTTTACTGTTGCTTCGAAAAGGAGCAAAGAAAAATTCAAACTCTTCCTTTCAAAAATCCACCGAATTTCCCCCCCTAAATCGCCCATTTTCCCCCCTATAAATAGTTCTATACCTTCAGTGATTAAGGGAGGTCAAGAAAAAAGATTGGATTTTTGAGGGCACGTATTCACATACGAAAATAGCTTACCAAAGGGTCACTTCGTTTCGGTTTTATTCGCTCGAGTCTAAACTAGCGTGGTAGGAGAATCGTGGAAATCGCTCCCCGGTTCGTTGTCTCAGTTCTCTGCACCCTAAAAGGTAAATAACTCGTATCCCTTTTGCTTACTTTGAATTCGGTGTGTAGAAGTGATGTAGTATTCTGGAGATAACCATATTTGATTTGTTTAAGTCTAAGTGATATCTTTATTTTCTTTGAAATTAGTGACGCTTATTTCAGTTTCGATATGAGCTAATGCCACTTGAGTCTGTGGGGGTCTTCTCGGACTCGTAGTTGTGATGCTTGCCTCAAGTTTTAGTCTATTTATTCATTAATCGCCGTGTTGCTACCTTATTTTCATTGTTGAAATAATGTTCGTTGTTCTGTTATATGTTCGGAGGGTGCCGAACGGATTATGATGTTGCATTTATATCTAGTATTCCTTAAATTCCTTCTATGATAGTCTCATTTTAGTTAAAATCCTCAGCTTTTGTTCAGCTTGATTCCTCTCTAATGTCGTTGTCTTTTTCATGACATTTTAGAAATCTTGTTGTTGAACACGGTTGGTGGCCCGTCTCCTTGAGTTCGCTTTGAGTCCTACTATATAATAGTTCAATTTCCTTTGAATAAGTTGCTTGTGTTGACAATCTTTGCGTCGAGTTTAGTAGCTACTCGTGTTAAGTCAAGATGTTGTTTAGTTCATGACCTCATTTTTGCACTCTTTCCTTTGCTGCCTCTGTTTGTGTCTATATGGATTAGACACTTTAGTTGTAATCTTTTTCTAGTCCTAAGGTTGTTTTGCTTATCGTTTTGTTTCAACATGAGCTTTATCACTCATTGTGATTGTTTAGATAAATTTGAGCCAAATTAGGATGTCTTTATGAACTATATAAGTATCCAATTTTGCTCTCTGTTGTGTTAAAATTTTATTAGGTTGATTGGTTGCTCCTCTTGTCCCTTGTGAGGCATGCTGGTTTAATATTAAGTTGTTCTTGATATGAATATTTTGTCATTGCTAAATGCTTTGTCCTGTTCTTTAGTGATTAGCATGTTAGTTATTGAATTTTCTTCCCTCTGTTTATATCAAAATAACATCAAAATTTCTTCTTTAATGAGCTAACTAAATGTCTTTCTAAGGCCTATTTTTAAAAGCTTTTTTTTTTTTGCTAGAATAGATTATGCTTATGATGAGTTCATACCTAATTTACTTGTCTAAAGAATACATGAGACCTTAAAGGGGTTTGCTTGGAAAAATTCCCAATCTGTTACGTTATGATTAAACATGGAAATGTTGTCTTTGGTTTCTTTAAAAAATATGAACGAATGGGGTGGTTTCATCGTTCACTTTGTCTAAAGCTTTGTTTCCTATTCCTGTGAGTAAGTTTTAATTTTAGCAAGTGGTTAGTTGTCATGGCTGCTTGTGTCTTTCAATAATTTTAATTTTTGGGGTCACGAAGGAATGCTAATCTTTTCATTTGTTCTCTCCTCATGCGACTACAATCCGAGTCCACTTTGGACTTATTCCTTGCATTTCGTCGATTTGAATCTCATTGAGTCAGCCAAAATTCAAAGCGGTGAACAGGTTGTGGACAGCAAATAGGGCAGGAAATCGAAACTTAAGTGCCCGAAAAGACCAAAACAGGCTGTATGATTTCTACATACAGCAGTATACACTCATTATACAACGATATACAGCTCAAAAACGTGAAAAATACAGAGATAAGGTAAAATACAGGTGTTTGGAAGCAGGAGATATATGGAAAGGGCTGATATACACGTTAATATACACTAATATACACCAACTGTATACAAAAACGGATTTAGAATGAAACCCCCCAAAAATTGCAGCAAGCCCAAGAAGGAGGCCCAAATTCATTTTCTCCCTTATTCTTTAATTATTTAATTGTGATTATTTATTGTTTGTTGTTTAACTCTAACTTTAAAATGGTTAACTAACTTAATTAGAATCCCCAAAGGATGAGTTATTTTCTTTGTGTTGGTTCATTTTCAAAACATTTCTTTTTGTGTCGATTTATTTTATCAAGCAAGTAGTTGGTCAAATTTTATCACTTTAAGTAAGTTGATTTTTTTGTTTAAAAAAAAAAGAAGGGAAAATGTCCTTTGGTGCTTTTTCATTTAATCATATTCTTTTTTTTTAAAATAATTTGTTTTAAGTTAAAGTATTTTTCTCAAATAAACTTTAAAAAGGTTAGTCAAAACTTTTATTCTTCAATTAATAAAAAATGGTTTTCATGCTTAAATTAACTAATTTGGTTTAAACTATTATTTTTAAAAATGAGTCAAATAATTTCTAATTAATCTAGCTTTGTTAAAATTCTATCCACTAGCACCTTCATTCAAATGTTTCATTTTAGGTCTCTTCCTCTAAAAAGATAGAACAAAATGGTTCATTTATTTAATTATTTTCTCAAAGTTAATCGAATATTATAAATTATTATATATATTTTATGTTAAATCATATTCCTAAAAAATTAGTCAAAACATATTTTAGTCATGTCGCAGGTCAACTGTATGTTAGCGGGCACTTCGAATGCTTAAACCCTTCTCGAAGTGTAAATTGAACCCCGAACCCTCTTTGGTATTTTCGAATGATTTTTTTCTATTTAAATCTTTGAAAATTATAAGTTTTCCTAATTTCTTGAAAAAATTAAGTGGCGACTCTTTTCTAAGTATTTTTCTTAAATTGTTTTATACTTAGAACATTTCAAAAAGTGATTTTTCTAAAGGTTAGTAAAATTACGACATAACATAGACAACTAAGGAGTTTGTTCCACGATAATAATCAATGAAAATTATATTCAATGAAAGTATACAAAATTCTTTACGCTATCTATGTATACGTATAACTTAAGTAATGTTTACAAGGAGATGAAAAAAAGTATTTTTTCTAGGTTACATTTGAAGTTGTGATAAATATAAGTGAAAATTACTTATATACACACATATACTTACCTTAATATCCATTTATCCCTATTTTTTTTTAAAATTTCAAAAATCCCTTAATTCCCCCAATTAATGAAATCTTTCGGATACATAAAGATTTCATTCCTTTTTTCAGCCAACACCCACGTTTTCCACTACCCATTTCACTCCTCCATTTTATCCCTAAATTCTCTCCACTTCTTTAGCAGTTACAAATTTCAAATCCATTTTGATTTTCAGAAGGAGTCTCTCTCAAGCTTATCAGTTTCTAAGTTTCAAATAGGTAGGAATTTTATTCTCTATTGTTGTCTTCTTCGTGTTTTTTACTGATACATATGGATTAGGGTCCATCATTTAGTATTGGTGTTTCCCAAATAAATTCTACTAATGCTAATCGTATATATGATTCTGACGATGAAATGTGGCTGAAAACAGATCCAAGCTATTGCATGACACATTAGTGATGAAGGACAAGAGTGTTGTCAATTCAAAAACAAAGGTTGGAGAAACCCCCAAAAAAAGGGAAGAAAAGCGGCATCTGTCATTTTCCGACCCACACTTTCTAGGGTATGTGTTTACACAAAATTTAATATTTTTTTGGCTTTGTTATGGAGTTGGTTGTGTTTGGACAGAAATAGTTTGATACATTAATAGTGAAGATACATTACCTCTCAATTCAATGTTTTCATAGTCTGTTAGGCAATTATTGATTTGTAATCGGTTAATTTTGTGTTTTGCTGATACATTAAAACCCTAATTTTATGTTACATTGATGCATGTGGTCTGTTGGGTCTAATTAAGAGTCCTTTAACAATGAAGATACATTTTTTACAATTCAATGTTAGTGTAGTATGCTGCTGATTTTGTTTTTTCCTTATATATTAGAACCCCAAATTTTTAGCATTGTATTGTATAGATTCAATTTTTAAATGTATCTCAGATTCATTAATGTTTTCCATTGATGTATCTTCAATCATCTTATTCTTAGCTTCTAGGAAAAGAAATATTGTCGGTTCAGTTAATTTTTATTTGTTCAGTATATTAAAAATAATTATTTGATTTAATTTGTCAGTTTAGAAAATTAAGAAATAATTTATTATTTTGTATCTATTTTACCTTTGCTATTGAGTATTGTTATTCATTTTTCAACATTTAGATGACTTATAATTAGTAGGAGTGATATAATAAAATTATGTTTCTCTTTATTGTTTTTTAAAAAGTACACAAGTAAAGATGGACAGAAAGAGTAAATTTTTTTTTATTATTCATAGGTCATCTTATGAAATTGATTTCTTAAATAGTTATTCAACTCGTAAATATAAATTAGCAAAGTTATTTCTTTATATCAAAAAAGTTACTCATCTTTGACTATTTTAATCACAAGCTAAGGTCTTTTTATTCGGTGTATAAAATACTTATCTTTGTTGTTAAATTAGATTTGGACCTAACTCACACCTCAAAAGTTAGCTTAAAAGAAAGAGGATTGCTCAAGTATTATAAGAAGCCCAGAATTTTATTCATTACCCCTCCACGCCCAGATCCGAACATTCTTTTATATATCGGTGGTTTCCATTGTTTGGCCTGGTGTGTGCATGTTTATAGACCGGAGCTATTTCCATCCAGTGCCAATTCCCAAGGGGGCCACTTGTGTTTGGCTCGTATACTATGTTAAATTAGATTTGAGCTAGCTCACCCTATACCTATCTCAAACGTTAGCTTAAACTTTATTATAAGGAGCCCAAGATTCCGTTCATTTGTCAAAATGGGACACTCAGTACTCAACTCGTAAAATCTCTTTATATACTAAATAATTATTAAAAAATAGCTCCAAAATTACAGACTTGTTACGTGCAATTGTTTTTTGGTTGCTTAAATTCATTTAGCTACAATTCATTTTCGAATTTTACTGCTAACAGAAGAAATCCACTAATTGAAGATAAATAACCCAATTTAAATTAGATCACTATTAGCAAGCTATTTTATATTATCTACTAATTCGTTCATATAATATTATAATAACCACGTGACTGATTATATAGGAATAATTAATTAAGATACGATTATATGATCAATACTTGAGACTATGTTTGACTACAATATCCATGTCACTCTCTGCATAAATTACTAAAATATTATTTTTAGAAAAATACATGTAATATTAATAAGCTAATTAATTATTTTCTCAAAGTCCCTAAGTTGGACTAAACACGTTGGGTCTATTCTAGATTCGTCATTGTCAAGAATCTATAATACTTTATGCTACTGGAGCATAATCATAATCTCCATCATCGTCATCTCCTTCCAAAGATGCTGCAGGAACATAATCATAGTCTCCGTCATCGTCATCTCCATTCAAGGATGCTGCTGGAGCATAATCATAATCTCCATCATCGTCATCTCCTTCTAAGAATGCTGCAGGAGCATAGTCATAATCACCATCGTCATCTCCGTCTGAATATGACCTTTTGTTCTGAAACCCAATAATTTTGAAAATGCTAGACATTCTAATTAAATATAAGATATTAGATGTTGTATATATGATCTCTTTGATATGGAAAATGAAAAAAATTATTGTTTTAATTTTGTGGTGTGAATAGGTGAGGTAGCCATATGCTTATATAAAGGAAAGAGACTAGTGTGGACACATTTTGACACATTAGAAATTGTGTTGTGCTACATGAGGAATGTGCACAACCATAAGTTGGCTCAATTTAAGCTACTTTTGGAGTTGCCACGTCCAAAATTCACTTTACATGTCAATTATTATTATATATAATATATACACACTCAAATGTGCTTTAAAGATTATTCTTTATATATCTTGGTGGTGGAGATGGAATATAAACAATCAAAATCCATTAAAAGTAGCATAAATTTTAAAAATAAATTAATCATAATCATTGTTGCTATATCTTTTCGATTTCATAACGTAGTCTCTTCGCCACAAAAATAAATGTAGAATAAGAGAGGTTAAAGTAAAGGCTTTTAAAATAGGTGCAACTTGCTGCTATAAAAATTAAAAGTGTTCATGCCACGTGGAAGTTTGTAGTAAGACCTATCTATGTGCATGGATGCTTAGTTGGCATGCCACCTAGACAGGGTTAAGCAGGTTAGAGCGACGTATCTTCGTCGAAAAATTATGTTGTATAGATAGGTTAAGTTTTAATTTTATACCTCTATATATATTATTGTTGTTCATCATACAAGGTGAAGAGTTAGTGCAACCGTTGAGGGGGTGTAAAAGCGTTTTTTACTTCAACATTTTTTTTCTTCATGTTTTTGTGTCTTTACTAATTTATATTTTGACACCACTTAATAAAAATCGTGACTGTGGGGTGAGACTATAGAAAGAAGACGAGAGGGAGTTGCTCGGATGGTAAGCATCCCTCACTTCCAACCCAAAGATTGCGATTTCGAGTCACCAAGGGAGCAAAAGGCGTGGGAGCTCTTAGGGGAGGGTAAAAAGGAAAAAAAATTAAAAAAGAAGACTATAGAAAGAATATGTTCTTTGATGAAAAATGTCGACACTAATTCGTTTATTGCATGAATAATCCTATAGTAGGAGCTTTAAGTCGACAATTGATTTTAGCAGGTTTTAATATTTAAAGTTTTGTATAAATGATAACAAACTTTTTGATGCGTCGATGAGTTCTAATATTGAAAAATTGACTTTTCATTAACGTCAATCAACTATAAGTTGATGATAATAGTATATTTCTCTCTAAATATTTTTACTAACTCACAAGATGAGAACGACATCTTTGAGGAAGGTGAGGAAGAAAATATGTTGGATATTCAGTATTTTGCAAAAGTAATTAGGGATGCAGATATTTCTTTTAGATAATAACGTAATAATGAAAAGAAGCATGAAAAAAGAATAATTGGAATTATTATAATTAGATAACTAAGGAGTTTGTTCCACGATAATAATCAATTAAAATTATATTCAATGATAGTATACAAAATTCTTTACGCTATTTATATATATGTATAACTTAAGTAATGTTTACAAGGAAATGAAAGAAATATTTTTCTAGGTTACATTTGAAGTTATGATAAATATAATGCGACATACCTTGAGTTCTTTGGAACCAATTTTTATATTATTTCTTATTAATTAATGGTTTCATACTTCCATATTTTTAATCCAATTATATCATATGCCAGAGGCTAAATTTGACTTGTGATAAAAATTCCTTGGAAGAAAAGAAAGCATATGCACACTATATATATAATTAAACAATCCCCAAGAATTAACAATAATAGACTAATTGAGAAATAAATAATATGTGGAATATTAATATAGAGAGAGCTATTTTATTATAATTTGCTAATTATAATTGTAGAATTCTCAAGCAATTATGGAATAGGAATACAATCTTATTATCATCAAGTGATAGATACTATGTTTGACTACAATCCAATGAAGTCAAATATTGTCAAAAAAGATTCATCTAAAAATTATAATAAGCTAGTGATATATCAGAAACCCTAACACCTTGATGTAGACCTCAGTTACACTAAAAAGATCCAATTGATATATAAATTACCTATATATTCCTACTAAATAAAAGAAGAAGAAAAACTAAGACTAATTAAAGCAAACACATTGCATTTACTCTAAATCCATCATTTAATTTCCAAGAACCTCCGATGAATTCATGTAGCAGGAGCATAATCATAATCTCCATCATCGTCATCTCCTTTCAAGGATGTCGCGGGAGCATAATTATAGACTCCATCATCGTCATCTCCTTCCAAGGATGCCGCAGGAGCATAGTCGTAATCTCCATCATCGTCATCACCTTCCAAGGATGCTGCAGGAGTATAATTATAATCTCCATTTGGACACGATCTTCTCTTTTCGAAACCGATAATCTTGAAAATGGTAGACATTTTATATATATCTCTTCTTAGAAAATAGAAAATATTGAAATATGAGATATTTGATATGTTGTATGATATATCTCTATGACAAGATGTGAAAATTAATGGTATTTTTCTTGTGTATAATGATAGGTTAAGAAATCATTTGCTTATATATAGGTAGGAGCCAAATGTGGACTCTTTTGGACACGTTAGGAAGTGTGTTATGTTACATGAGGAATGTGCATATATAGCCATAAGCTTGGCTCAAAAATTTCACTTTACATGTCATTAAAAAACTTTTTGAAAGAACAATTTTAGAGAAGAGGGTAAAATTTGTTATTTGATTGTTTTCATGTTTTATTCTAGAATAGCTAGTTTTGATAGTATTATTATACTATATTGTATGATATAAAATAATATTATTTTATATTTCTAGATTATTATTCTGATTCCTATAGTAAAACAAATTTTAGTTAGCGTGGAGAAGTGTGCATGGCATGTGGAAGTTTGTACTATCTATGGGCATACTTAGTTGGCATGCCACCTGGACAGTGATATATCACTGCTCGAGAACAAACATATTGACTATAGTCTATATCTAAATATATGGTGATCTACTTTGACTATATATTCTAAAATGTCAACATTTTTTTTTCGTTGCATGGATTCTCAAGTATATGAGGTTATTAACCACCCTTTCATGCATGATAGAGACGAATTCAACATGTAATATATGGTGTACGTCTTCTTCATCCAAAATATCTAGCGAGAGAAATGCTTATTCGATCGATTCTATCCTGGCTTATTAAGACATGACTTATATTCACAAACACACATTTATATATAGGTCTGTTTTTTCAATCAATCTTACCCCGACTTAATAGGACGTGACTTATATATGCAAGTCAAAAAGAATTTATAACCAACCACATGGAAAACTTCTTTGATAAAAATCGATCGGTGACGGTTGAGGTATAATTTCAGAATATCTATCTGCTCTAGTACAAGCCTGAAGTTCAAAATCAACAAAATAAATATGAAATCAGATGTATATCGAATAGACAAATCTATTGTATAGCTTCTTAGCTCATTATAATATAAATATGTGACCAATTATTATGAAATATGAATACTATTATTACAATATCATTAGTACTTGAATTTTTTATATATAAATTCATTTTTTTACTACAATCACATCATTGGTGATCTGCCAATTGCCATAGGTTGTTCAAATTAAATGCCTTAAAAAGAAAGATACATCTAATGAAAATTGGTACATAGTACTAAGTAAAAAAACCCAAGCTAATTAAGGTTCTTATACATAGCTAAAATTTGTGTTCTTTTTGTAACTGTTTGGACCAAGAACAACTAAAATAATTATAAATTCATGCTGCAGGAGCATAATCATAGTCTCCATCATCATCATCGCCTTCCAAAGATGCAGCAGGAGCATATAATCGTAATCTCCATCATCGTCATCACCTTCCAAGGATGCTGCAGGAGCATAGTCATAATCTCCATCATTATCATCTCCGTCTCCTTCTAAGCATGCTGCTGGAGCATAATCATACCCATCGTCACCGTCATCATCTCCATCTGAACATGACCTTCTTTTTTGAAATCCGATAATCTTGAAAATGCTAGACATTGTATATTATCTCTTTCTTCTTGGACTATAGAAATATGATTTAGATACTTGTTGGCTATTGTATGATCTATTAGACAATATGTGAGTTTTTGTAGTGTGAATTATTGGTGAAGAAACCACTTGCTTATATAATGGAAAGAGCCAAAGCTTAGACTTATTTGGACACATTAGGAAGCGTGTTATGTGACATGAAGAATGTGTACATCCATATGCTTGGGTGCACTAAGCTATACTTTTGGGGTTGCCACTTCCAATATTCACTTTACATCTCATCCATCATATTCCCTTAGTTAGATATTTTATAATTATATAAATGACGTGACATATTTAAAATCTCTATTTCAACTCTCAAAGTCTTTGTTTCTTAATTTTTTTTGACGATTTAGACATCACATAAATTGAAATAAAAGACTACAAAACAAAAGCCCGAGATTAGGGCAGAAGAGTTGCAATACAACTAAACAAACGTGTGATAGCTATCTAGGAGAGTTTGAGTTGTTGCTAATAAACTCTACAAAATTAATTAGAAACAGATTTAACATTTTAATTTGATGGATTTGTTTTTAAGGAAAAATTACCGTCAAATATCATTCGGTCATCTAGATTACAAAATATGTACACAATTACAATGTATATGTAATAGGAAAAATTGTGCAAAATAGTTAACACTTAAACCATAGTAAATCTTATAGCTACTATTTAGGAAAATTCTAATTTGCAGCTGTAGTTTCACCCAATCTTGCTATTCACCTGATTTGTATAAATCCAGAATGTATAATTCCAAAATTTTGTATATGCTTACCCTATCTATTTGTATACAGTTTATGAAAAATTCATAATAAATTATCCTCTTTGTATATTGGCAATTCAAAATATACAAACGGAATTCTGAAAAATTCCTAAATGTACAAATATAAAATGTGTATATACTTACCCTATTTGTATGTTTGCGAACGAAATATACAAACGAAAAGAAATATACAAACACAGCCTCCATATCAAACGAAACTATAGCTATAGAGCCTTATTATGTCTATTATGTTTGTGATTTCTAGATTTTTTCTCTATGTAATACACATCTTATACTAGATATATTTATAATATACATATCTATAGACAATATATACCGTCATAATAAATAGTTAATGTACACTTCAACCATGTTGATAATTAAACTAATTGACTAAAGATGGTACATTTACATAAATTTTTCTATTGTTTTTATTATGATTTTACTACTAAAATTATTAAGTTCGATCGAATCGAGAGCACTCGTTAGCTGCATGAGCCTACATCTTCCACATTTTCATATATGCCAGTGCCATTATTCTCCCAATTTAAAGTGCAATTTTATCTTCAGGTAAATTGAAAAGCCAAAACAATTTTTTGCCAGCAAGACGTGTGCATAGCACGTGGAAGTATGATTTATCTACGTGGATGCTTCGTTGTCAAATTCTCTCTAATGAAAAAATATGGTAGCTAGATAATTATAATTAATTTATAGATACTGAAAGTGTTATTATTTATATAAAATTGGCAAATCGTACATATCTACTATGATTTTGTATGAAGATTTTTCATTTTATAAAATAGGATACCAATGCTTAACATATATCTTAGGGTTTTCTTAGAAAGAAGAAATATTTCTTTGATTACGCAGCTGGAGCATAGTCATAATCAGCATCATCATCATCGTCATTGTCATCTCCATCAACCTCGAACCATGTAGCTGAAACATAGATACACCCTATGACATGGCGATCCATCGTCCACGTAGACTCATAAACATGACTACCGATGTCATGGTTGCCCCTTTTAACATGGTAATCAAAGAATGTCAAATTACAAATTGAATTCATCAATATTATTGTTGGAATTTGAGACATATTGTTGGGACTTTTTTGTTTCAAGATTGAATCAAAAGAGAAGATAGTTAAGGGAAATTGCAATTGATATGAGAGTTGACAAGAAAAGGGGAATATATAAGGATGCCTAGTGAGTCATGACATAATTATGTGCTCAAAATGTCTCCACAAATGTACTCTAAATGATAGAGCTAATTAAGTCGTGGCGGATTCAGAATTTTCAGTAAAATTCGAAAAAAAATGTAGTGTTTGAGATTTGAATTTGGAACGTTAAGGTGGATATTAAACCACTTCAATCATTAAACCAATGTCTAATCTTATGTTCAGGAGGTTCAAAATTTGTATATATACATAAATATTTTTAAAAATACCTTGTATATATTTCGTGTAATTTTTTACCGAAGATATTTGAATAACCCCTCGTTACCCTCTAAATTTGCCCCTTGAGCTAATTAAACCACATCTTTATCATAATAAGATACTATTATATTATCTCTATCACCAGATCATTAATTTGAGAAGACATAGAGGTTATTTTTTATATACTCAAATATTCACCGATCGAATAAACGATTCAAGTATAGTTCAATATGTCCTTTGACGACAAATGCAAAAATGTCGACATTCTTTTGTGCATGAATTCTCAAGAACCATTCTTGAGAGTTATTCCAGATGCAGAGCTTTAATTTATGGCAAAGAAAAAGAAAAAAAAAACAAATTAAACTAATTATTCTCGCAACTCTTACAAGGTTATAGTTTGCACGGTTCAACATGATAATTGATCAGTAAATTAAACATAGGTTGTGAATTTTAATTTTACCATCACACCCTTTATTAAAAAAAATCTTATTTTTGCCCAAATGAAAAAAAAAAATCATGTAAGTGGATGCGTTGAAAATATAAATAAACTACTCTGCATGCCATTTAAAAGTTCTTCAAATCTCTCTCTCTTTCTCTCTCTATATATATATATAAAGCTAGATAAAAAAAAAGTGATGTGACATCTCTCAATGGCCAATGATTCTATTTATCTTTTTTGTGGTTTTTTTTTTTGACATTTTTCTAATTTTCAATTATTTTATTTTATAAAATCATCTCTTTAATTCATACCTCTTCAATTACATAATTAATTTAGTAATATCTATAACTCCTAACCTTTCATATTTATAACCTTCAAATTATTTAATATATAAATTTATAACTCTTCAAAATCACACTTATAAAAACCTATTTTGAGACATATATGATCATTTTATTTTCATTTTTCTTATTCTTCATCTTTTGTGTCTTTGGTTGGTTTATTTTATTTTTTTTGTCTTCTTTGATCTGATTTTGAAAGAGAGAGATCTATAATGAAGAATATTAGACATTTTTGCATAATTTGATTTTACAAGGTAAAATGATTTGATATGCATAATATAATTATCACTTTTTTCTATTGTAATTATATATTTAATTATTTTTTGGATTCTTGATTATACGAATCATGAGTTTTCTTTTAGAAAAAATGATTTGATGTTTTTCTCTTTGCTTCTCTTTGTAGGTTCCTTCTTTCCTCTTTAACTTATAACTAAATATTCTTTAAGGTTTTTACTTGATTAGTTAACTTTATTTTTATGTTTTTTTTTGTTGTTGTTTAAGGTTAACTTACCGTGTTTTCAACTCTGGATATTTTCATCCGAACCCCCTTTGGCGGAAAATTATATGATTTATACATGGTTAAACTAATTTTTTAGATATATATAATAGATGTTGAACCCCCTTCGGCTACTTCGTGTGTCTATTTTTTTAGATTTTGAACCCCCTTATTGAAAATTTTGGCTCCGCCACTGTTTTCATATATGCTACTCAAGAAAGTGTGTAGATATAATTTATAGTTATGTTGATCACCTTTTTATTAATTATAATGATAGAACATGAAAATGTAAAATTAATTAATTTTCAAAATATAGTTTAATTCATAGAAAAATTGACTATTAATATGTAACTTTGTGATCTTCATATTTTTTTTATTTATCATTATTGTTAGAAGTTCTTTATTTTTTGAAATTTTCAGAGATTACTACTATGATTTGTTGGATTCGAACTCAAAATGCAAAAATATTTGGTTAGGATAAAAACGATTTAGTAAAATTGTTTCTCTCTCAATCTACTTTCTTTACCAACATATAAATTATCTAGATAAAAGAAAAATGATGTGACACTTTTTACTTTTGCCAAGAATTATATTTATCTTCTATTTTTCTTCTCATTTTTTGACAACTTTTTCTATTTATATATTTCTTATTATTGTACAAAAAATGAATATGTCAATTACTACTCCTTCATTTATTTATATTTTTAATACAAAATTTTAATTGTCTTTATTTTCCTTATTTTCGTGACTTTTGATGATTATAACTCTTAAATTATATTAATAATTATGTTCATAATATCATTTGATATTTAATTGTCTTTATTTTCCTTAGTTTCATGACTTGATCATAACTCTTAAATTATATTAATAGTCATGTTCATGATATCATTTGATATTTCATATTATTATCCTATAAATAGATGCATATAAATTTTTATTATAAAATGTCACGACCCAAAAATGGACGTGATGGTATTCGTCTTATCCCACCAAGACAAGTCAGCCTAAAACTCAACCCTTACAATAAAATGCAGAAATTTTTATAATTAACTCAACAATACCCCAAAAGTCTGGTTGTCACGTGTACAAGCCTCTAATGTGTTATAACAAAATTGAAGAAAAATACAAGTTCAATGACATTGTTTCTAGAATAGAACAAGATCATAATTAAGGAGAAAGAAGGTCCGCTGAAATGAAAAGCAGTTACCTCACAAACCCCACAAGAAGCCTCAGACAAGGAGAAGAGAAAATATCACAAAAGTCCGGACTAGTAACCTACAAAAAAATGTAGTAGCAAGGGGTGAGTACCAAACCACACGGTACTCAGCAAGTAAACTTCTAAACACAAGCTAAGGGGATAGAATACGGGTACTCCTTACACACCAACCAAACCTCCACAACTAAAACCTGCATAAAACCAGCCCAACCTAACAGTTCACAGTTACATAGCACCTAGCTCAACAACAATCACTTTAACAAATTACATATCCTCAACAACAAACTCAATATTCATCAATCACAACTTCCACAAAACGGCACTCACAAATATCAGCAACACACAAGATCAAGTTCATCAAATAGAGGTAATCAAATATCAAGTACTTTTGAACCACAAATAAAACATATAATCATCAAGAATGAAGGATGTCATGGGATGCAATGCAATATGACACCATGAAATAATATGCCTCAAAATACCAAGTACTCTCTCAACTGTATATACATGATACTCCTCGGAAATACATCGAGAGTTCATGACCCATGGGGGACTCGCGAGGTCCATATACCGACACGGATGATCTCCACGTGTCTGTGCGGATGATCTCAACGCACTATCATAAATCAAACAATCCCCAGCCCGGACGATCTCCACGCACCCAACTTATAATCAAATTAATCACTCGCACGGACGATCTCCAAGTGCCCAAATTATAATCATACTTGATCTCAACACGGACGATCTCCACGTGTTAGACCTTTACTCACAGTCAATCGCATGTCAATGCATGTGCACGATATGATATCAATAAAAGGGATATGCCTCTCAATCAAATATCAATATGATATGTAATCACCTCAGCTATCACAAGTATACGGGTTTAATAGAGAACACAATCACACATAATAAATCAAGTCAGCTAATCACATTGTCTTTTATTACCCCTTTTTCATCATTAGAATTAATCAATGTGGACAATTGAACCCATCACCAAATCTCATTACCCCAAACACATATTACAAGGATATACACGAATTTCATACACTTAACAAGAGTTTAGAAATCTACTTGCCTCTAATAATCGAGCAATCACTCAGAGACTTGAACCTTCCCTTTTCGTTGAGCTTCCAAATAAATGCAATCTATTCAAGTACATATTCACAATAAGATTTCGAAACTAATAACACTCATATTACTATAGGTTTAACCTAGACCCAAAAACTCACCAAATTTATAATCAAGTTCCTAAGTTTCAAGCCTAGGGTTAAGTTCCAACTTCTTTCCAATATCATAAATCTAAGGGTATTCACATAATACCATACATCCAACACTTAATGACATGTACCAATATATCAAAACTTGAATCATAATTTTGTATTAATAAGAAAATCAACGAAACAATGTCATCAATTACACGAGGAAACCACTGTTTCAGACCTCAATTTGATATACCCTATATTCCTAACTATTAATTGCATCATGTCACCCAATCATGGCCTCAACCCTTTCAAAATTTGATTGGCCAACACCTAAAACACCTACTTCCTCCATTTACATTAAAATCTTGAATATATATATATATATATATATATATACGACCTGCCAATTCTTTATTCCAAAAACCTGTTTTCAATTTAATGCTAACATAATATTATTATATACATATATATATATATATATATGTAGCATTTAATGAAAGCGTAAGCACTATAAAGAGCAATTAATGCATGCGTAGAGAAATTGAAACTTCAGTTGAAGTTTTACCTGAAGCGGTTCGTAATTGGCTATGCTGTAACCCTTCGTCCGTTCCTTCTTTCTTTGTTTATTTCTTTTCTGAATTAATTAGTACTAAAAGTGATAAATTTTACCCACTTATTTTATTATATATGGGTCAAATAGTATAGGGTCTTAAATAAATTATCACTTTAGCCCACTAACTATCAATTAAGTCAATTATTTACAATTACGCATCAAATAATTAACTATAGTTAAAAGAATAGTTTAAAATTCTGAAACCAACTTCACTTATTGATTATAAATTACTCGGGAAAACTATCGGGAGGGGTAAAACGGTAATTTTGTAAAAATTTCTAAAAATGACTTTCCAGGTCATTACATTATTCACCACTAAAAATCATGTTCGTCCTCGAACATAAGGAAGAAGAAGGAAGAATAATTGGCGTATACTAAAACATTAAGCTATGACTTACTAGTCGGCTGTTCATCTCTCCAAGTGAGATCCTCCTTAAGACCATTCCATCAGGATCAACTGCTAAGAACTAAACTTTCGAATCAAACTTATGAAGATCTACAAATCAAGAGTGATTATCAAGCCACAGACTTACTCATGAACCCAATCTAAACTAAAACTCACTAGACCTTAACACAACCATCATGAAGAATCTTTTCTCACATAACCAAGTTAACATTTTGAATCGATATCGACTACAATCAGAAGTGAACTTGAACTAACCACCACACACTCATAATGCACGAACCATCACAAATCTTATCAAGATTTCCATTTCACAACACAATCTTTTCACGAGCTTAAGTTATAAAAATTCGATCTTTAAACATCGGGTACTCATCAAGGGAGAATCAAACTTATCTAACCCAAAAAGAATAAGATAAGTAAACACCCAACAAGCGATACACTTCAAAATATAGAACCTTTAACAACACTCCTAGACAATTGTAACTCTTCATAGTAGCTCTTATATAAGTTCTCATAAACAAGGTCGTGCGTGTAGGACTACTGATATACTTCAACTATCCAAAACAACACCAAATTTATCATAACTGAAATGACCAACTCTGCCCAAGAATGCCACCCTACTAGGAGGACCATCGCAGGATCGGTACACCCGATCCACCACTAGGAATTCACCCATAGATGTGGAAACACGCGTAGCATAAGCAGTAAATCATACTCCAAATAATATCCAGTACGAAGAATGTGGTCACATAAGAATATACGGAAGCAAGGTCGAATAACACAAGATACCCCTTCCATAGCACCCATATAAATTCCATTCATCTGACTTCATCGCTCAATTTTTAGCCAACCACAATCAACCAGATCCCCATTACAATATTACAAATACTCGATTCATCAAACCCCGCATACTTCTCACAGTACTCCATTAAATCCAAGACTCTTAACACTAACAAAACATCATTACCACATCGTTCATTTACCCCAATCATAACTGCACCGGTCATTTACCCTACTCTCAAACCATCACTAGTATCAAAGACTTTGCAAACACATTGTTGCCTACAAATTCGGAGCTATGACTCCATCTCTTTCCATTTAAACGTCCCATGATAGACATGAGTCTCACAAAAAACCGATCATGCTAAATTTCATATCTGATAATACCTTCCCATCGAGATAAAACTGTTAAATTTCACCCCAAGTCAACTTCACACAAACTTTAACATACCATATTTCAACTACCATTCCAAACCATCGCATAACTTATGCTAAAACTCAGAGAAATCCTTGGTCACTCGAGTAATTTGGTATATTATAAGCTCGAAATCTCTATTCAACATCAAATATCTATGTAACACATCATAACAATCTATGTAGTCCCATCAACAAAGTAGTTTCAATCCCCTCAAAATCTTCATTAACCATGTAGCATTATAGGTCCACACCGTTGAACATTCATAAGTTACCTATCATATTTTGAACAATTTAGCCCCACATAGCATCACATAATCTTACACACCTCAGTGTTTTTCACCCAATTCAAAACCCAATCTTTATAAAATTGTTGATAAATCCCTAGTAAGTCTATACCGACCCAATTCACAGTCATAGTCATATTAGAACTTATATATGAAAATTCATACATCCTTCAACTCAAACCAAGAGTCTATATGAGAGGTTTTGTTCCTTCACATCTCTTAAATTCTTTCCATGACGCAAATATTAAATATCTTGAACTCTTCAATACACTAGATTTTTTTTCCTTTCGTTGACTTGCTTACCAATCTTACCCTTTGACCCACAACCCATGATATTTTTACCTTATCCTCTAAATCAAAACATTACGTGAAACCCTCCTCAGGTATAACAATCAAAAGTACTACTCAAAGTATTTTTAAGTCCTTCCAAGTGCTTCATGCTCAATGTGATCGATCATTTCTTACCTCACCAATTCATACCTTGAAAAAATACACTACCACAAACCTAAACTCATAATGAAAAACTTGAATTCTGATTTCAGCTATGTAGCCCAATCCCATTATCTATCGACATTAGCTCATACCTTTAAGATTTTTATGAGTCCCTGTATCTTAGCTTTTCATTAATCGCCTCTCAATCGGCCTTATCATATCCTCCGCTAAAATCCAACCACACTCATTATCAAACTCAAAATCACAAAAGAACTTATCATCACAACTCAAGCTGAATGTTTGTACCTTCCTTTCTCAATTTTTATCCAGTACTTTTTAACCAATCTGATGAACCCGTAAAACTATCACAATAATCTAGGCAAAATAGATGAAACCACATGTCTCTGAATTCAATTATCCAGTATTTCTGAAGATACATCTTTGGCCCTTACAATCTGAGTAAATATCCTTGTTCTTGCCTCTTTCCGAAGGCTAAACTACATCCCACTAACTCTTTTTATTTGTGATTGAAAAGTACTTGATATTTGATTACCTCTATTTGATGAACTTGATCTTGTGTGTTGCTGATATTTGTGAGTGTCGTTTTGTGAAAGTTGTGATTGATGAATATTGAGTTTGTTGTTGAGGATATGTAATTTGTTAAAGTGATTGTTGTTGAGCTAGGTGTTATGTAACTATGAACTGTTAGGTTGGGCTGGTTTTATGCAGGTTGTAGTTGTAGAGGTTCGATTGGTGTGTAAGGAGTACTCGTATTATATCCCCTTAGCTTGTGTTTAGAAGTTTACTTGCTGAGTACCGTGTGGTTTGGTACTCACCCCTTGCTACTACATTTTTTTGTAGGTTACTAGCCCGGACTTTTGTGATATTTTCTCTTCTCCTTGTCTGAGGCTTCTTGTGGAGGTTTGTGAGGTAGCTGCTTTTCATTTCAGCGGACCTTCTTTCTCCTTAATTATGATCTTGTTCTATTCTAGAAACAATGTCATTGAACTTGTATTTTCCTTCAATTTTGTTATAACACATTAGAGGCTTGTACACGTGACAACAAATTTTTTGGGGTATTGTTGAGTTAATTATAAAAATTTCCGCATTTTATTGTAAGGGTTGAGTTTTAGGCTGACTTGTCTTGGTGGGATAAGACGAGTGCCATCACGTCCATTTTTGAGTTGTGACATAAAAATAATCAAATTTATAAGTGTGTGTATATATTTATATATATATATATAAAATCAAATTTATAAGTGTACTAAAAAAATAATTTCTTTAACTCTCTTATTTATCGAGAAAAACTTTATTTAGAAATCATGAATACACATCTAATTTTAATATAAACATGTTACTTGCCAAGAGACTAAAATGAATGAGATGTGAATAAGGATAACAAAGAGTCATTTTTTTTCCTTTTTTACCATAATAAATATGAATATATGATTAATGTGTATTACATTTATTATTATTGAAAGTAAAAAAATATATTTATTTTATTTTTCCCACATAAAAAAATGGAGTTATCTTTTGGAGAGTTATTGCTCCAATTTATTTATAATAATTATCACAATAATATTGTAAATAATAAGAATAATTGCATTAATGTTGTTAAACTTTTATTGTCCTATATATATTGAAAAAATTATTCAACTCTTGATACTTTTTCTACATCTTCAACGCTACATACACGTATTCTTTTTTAAAAATTATTTCTTCATCACTCTCTGATAATCTCTATAGCTATGGAGCGCAATTATCGAAACTATAGCTATGGAGCGCAATTATCGAAACTATAGCTATAGAGCCTTATTATGTCTATTTATATTTGTTATTTCTAGATTTTTCTCTATGTAATAAACATCTTATACTAAATATACATATAATATACATATCTATACACAATATATACCGTCGAAATATATAGTTAATGTATACTTCAACCATGTTGATAATTAAACTAATTGACTAAAGATGGTACATTTACGTAAATATGTATTGTTTTGATTATGATTTTACTACTAATTTTTTTTGCCAGCAAGACGTGTGCATAGCACGTGGAAGTATGTTTTATCTACGTGGATGCTTTGTTGGCATGCCACATAGACAAAGTACTTGTCAAATTCTCTAATGGAAAAATATGGTAGCTAGATAATAATAATAATCTATAGATAGTGAAAGTGTTATTATATCAAAATTAGCAAATCGTACATGTCTACTATGGTTTTGTATGAAGATTTTTCATTTTATAAAATAGGATACCAATGCTTAACATATATCTTAGGGTTTTTCTTAGAAAGACGAAACATTTTTTGGGTTACGCAGCTGGAGCATAGTCATAATCAGCATCGTCGTCATCATCATCGTCATCGTCATCTCCATCATCCTCGAACCATGTAGCCGAAACATAGATACACCCTATGACATGACAATCCATCGTCGACATAGACTCATAAACATGACTACCAATGTCATGGTTGCCCCTTTCAACATGGTAATCAAAGAATGTCAAATTACAAATTGAGTTCATCAATATTGTTGAAATTGGAGACATATTGTTGGGACTTTTTTGTTTCAAGATTGAATCAAAAGTGATGATAGTTAAGGGAAATTGCAATTGATATATGATGTTGAGAAGAAAAGGGGAATATATAAGGATGCCTAGTGAGTCATGGCATAATTATGTGCTCAAAATGGCTCCACAAATGTGCTCTAAATGATAGTGTTAATTAAGTCATGGTGGATTCAGAATTTTCAATAAAATTTGGAAAAAAATGTAGTGTTTGAGATTTGAATTTGGAACGTCAAGGTGGAAATTAAACTGCCTCAATCACTAAACCAATGTCTAATCTTATGTTTAGGAGGTTCAAAATCTGTATATATACATAAATATTTTTAAAAATACCTTGTATATATATCGTGTAACCTTTTACCAAGGATATTCGAATAACCCCCTCACTACCCTCTAAATTCCCCCCCCCCCCCCGAGCTAATTAAACCACATCTTTATCATAATAGGATACTATTCTATGATCTCTATCACTAGATAATCAATTTGAGAAGATAGAAAGGTCATTTTCGATATACTCAATTATTCACCTATCGCGATTCAAATATAGTTCAATATGTCCTTTGACGACAAATGCAAAAATGTCGACATTCTTTTGTGCATGAATTCTCAAGAACCATTCTTGAGATTTATTCCAATGCAGAGCTTTAATTTATGGCAAAGAAAAAGAAAAAAACAAATTAAACTATTTATTCTTGCAACAATCTTATAAGGTTATACTCTGTCACGTCAACGATACGAGATGACAACACGCTTCAACATGATAGCCGATAAATAAATTAAACATAAGTTGTGAATTTTAATTTTACCAGCACACCCTAGTATTAAAAAGAATCTTATTTTTGCTCAAATGAAAAAAATAAATCTCGCATGAGTGGACGCGTTAAAAATATAAATAAACTACTCTGCATGCCATATAAAAGTTCTTCAAAGGTAAAAATAATAATGATACATCTAATAAACTAATGATATTTCAAAGTCAACTTATATAAACCTAGATATTATTCCTCAATAAAATATAAAGAGTAGCTAGGACGTACTAGCTAAAACCAATATTCTAAATTACTTCCTCATGTGTGAATTAGAAATAGTGGTCATTGTGTTTATTCTAAATCCGCCACGATCATTAATTTATGCAGTTGGAGCACAATCATAGTCACCATCATCGTCATCTCCTTCCAAGGATGCAATAGGAGCATAGGATCATAGTCTCCATCATCGTCATCTCCTTCCAAAAATGTTGTAGGAGCATAATCATAATCTGCATCGTTGTTATCACCATCTCCTTCTAAGCATGTTACTAGAGCATAATTGTACCCTTCATCATCTCCATCTGAACACAATCTTCTCTTCTGAAATTCAATGATCTTGAAAATGTTTGACATTATATATATATATATTTGGAATATGATATTATATATATGTTGTGTATCTCTCTCTTTGATATGATATATGAAGAATGATTTTTGTGGTTTGAATAGGTGAAGAACTAATTAACCATATGCTTATATAAAGGAAAGAGCCAAAAGTGAAGACTCATTTGGACACGCTAGGAAGTGTGTTATGTGACATTTAAAATGTGCAGAGCTGCATTAAGCTATATACTTTTGTGGCTGCCATGCACATTGGGAATTCACTCTACATGTTATAATAATATATGAGGAGTTTCACCCATAAAATAATCGAGAGCCAAAATCAACGGCCGATATTGATGTTTTACTTTAGAATCAACTTAAAAATGGTGGGTCGATTTAAGAACTATCTAAATTAAAACGGAGGAATATTTATCAATTTCCTTAAATAAAAAAGCAATCTAAATTTATTTTGAGAAAATAATAATGTGCATAAATTTTGTCTATTGGAAAAATCCAAGTATTTGCTATGACACTGAACAACTCTACTACTAGACCACTCATGCTCTTTGATGAAATGCTTTTGTTGTTTCTTAATTTATATATATTCCTCAATCGTAGTTTTGCACGATTGAGTCCCTCGATTTTTATAAAATAAAATAGGAACATCGTCGATTTTCTTATTAAAAAAATTATAATTTTCCAAAATATATATATATATATATATATATATCTACTACTTAGCACATGACAAGTGTTGGATGATATGTGTTTGATAGTGTTGTACATTCTTCTTTTATTGTTGTACCTTTAAAATTTATATTATTGGACAATTTAACACCATTAATTACCTACTACTTTATTAGCCAAAAAGTTTGACCTCATTTGGGCCCATTTATTATTTATATGTTTTCAATTTTCAATATATGTTGTCTATCTAATTCTTTTTTCCAACCTTTTATTTTAAACTTCTTGAAATTTAATTACCTATTTATAACTCTCTCTATGCACTTTTAATTGTTATGATTTCCTTTTTATAGTCAAATTATAAGAATTTTAAATAATATTTTACAATGTGTTTTTTCATCATATTCATAGGCAAAAAATTACAATTATAGTACTTTTTGTATAGACTTTGCATATTAATTTTATTTTTTTCAAATATCGAATTAATACAATCTGATTTAACTTTGAAAATTAGTTAAATGGACTTTCAAAAAGCGCAACATGACAAATACAAGTGGACAGAGAGGGTATATTTTAGCTACAAAATATATTAGAGGTACAACTTTTTTTTAAAATTAAATTTTTATTGCGTTGACTCTTGAAATCTTATTATTGTCATATGAATTTGAACAAATTATATATTATTAAAAGTTACATAAAAGATGCTATAAATCACAATAATTAGCAATTAAAAATATTTTTAAATCATATAAGAAATTTGGTTGACTAATTGGAATAGAATAAGTAACATGTACTATTTGAAAATAATGTCAAAATTTCTAGAATTCACAATAAATTAACAACTGAAAATATTTATGATTATTCACTTGAATTGAAACATGAGCAACCTATATTATTCAAAACTAACGCAAAAATACTATAAATCACAACAATTTAATAACTTCAAATATATTTTTAAGAAAACATATAAAAAATCGACTAATCTTCAAATTTCATTTATATCACATAAATTAAAACAAAAAAAAATAGTATTCATTGGGCCCGTGCTGGCACGGGGCACCAAATATCTATATATATGTGTCACAAATGGAAAAGTTTCAATCAAGAAAGCAACATATATCATTTACAAATGACTTAAAAAGCATTAAAAATTACAATAATTACCAATTTAAAATATTTAAAAGCTATATAATACAATACATTGACTCTCAGAATTCTATCAGGCTCACATAAATTGGGACAGAAAAAATAACACATATCATTTTAAAATTACCAAAAAAGTATTATAAATAATAATAATAATAATTAACAACTTAAAATATCTGAAAGACATTTTAAAAGGGTTAATTTTGTAATTTTATCCATATCACATAAATTAGGACAAAGTGACCAGTAATGTACGTTATTTGAAAGTTACATAAAAATAT